>JBBPBX010002928.1:54035-77731 GCA_038048925.1 Garcialebias charrua
GTGTGCTCTGAGTCTTTGTGAAAGACAGTGCTACACATCGCTCCAGGTTGGTCAATGTTGATAGTGTCATTATCAATGATAACGCCACTCATTGTATCAGGTTGGTCAAGCACAGTAACATTCAAATCTACTGACAAACTACTTACTTCCTCTGTCTCTTCCGAGCATAGAGGTGTTGGGCCATTATTCCGGGACATTCGTGACTCTTTGCCTGTCTCGAACTGTTCTGTTCGAGGCGCGGGAGGTGCAGTTCCAAGGCTCGGGGGTTTCTGTTGGGACCACGCATAGTTACATGAGTATAGGTCCTCATACTTCAATTTCTTTTGAAGTCCACCCACCGATGGACCTTGGTTTTCACCCACCTGGTTCGATCTGAACCATTGTGGGTCTCTTAGAGAGTGAACACCTACCTTTTGTGGTTCGTTGCTTGTCTCAGATTTTTCAATCTGAGGTGCTTCAGGGGCGGGGCTCCCTTTAAACCATTTTGAGTCACTGTTCCAGCTGGTACCAACATTTCGTTGTATGTCAGTTTGAAAATCTTGTTCATTCTTGCTAGTATTATCCAACTCTTTTAACAACCGACGTAAGTACTCTACCTCTTCTGAGGTCAGAGGGCCTTTGAGATGACAGTGTTTATTCTCGCTTGTATTATCCAACTCTTTTAACAACCGACGTAAGTACTCTACCTCTTCTGAGGTAGAGTATGTATGCCCTCTTAATGGCCTCAGTCACCCAATGTGAGAGGCGTTGTTTTGATAGGGCTCTCCCTGTAGCAGGTGCTGCAAAGCAGACGAACAGTTGGTTTGTTTTCCTCCATTCGGCTGTTCTCTGTATGTAGGTGCGTAAAACCCTCACTGGGCAGAGAGCCTGTAGCCTTTCCTGTTCCTGAGTGAGAACATGGGCCGGTGGAAAGGAGGAAAGATCAAAGTCTAGACTCCTGTGGTTCAAGGTCAAGACCTTGGGGGTGTATGCGGGATTAGGCCTTAAGGTGACCTTTGAACCGTCAGGGGCAAATCTGGTACACATTGGATGTACAGATAATGCGTGGAGGTCACCCACGCATTTCGCTGAGCAAAGTGCCAAGAGTAGAGCAGTTTTGTAAGATAGTAAATCTATCTTAACCTCACTCAGTGGCTCGAATGGAGGGTCACAGAGAGCCCCCAGGACCAGGCCAAGATCCCAACCAGGGGTCAGGGTCCTGCTGGGTGGTTTGGTCCGAAGGACACCCCTCATAAACCTTATTATGATTGGATGTGCTCCGGGTGTCTTGTGTCCCCAGCCTTCATGGCAAGCTGAGATCGCTGATAGGAAAACTTTAATCGTTGAATAAGAACAACCTTTTTCCAGTAAATCCTGAAGGAAGGTCAGGAGTTGAGCCAAGTCGCATGCATAAGAAATAATATTTCTTTCTGAGCACCAGGCTTCAAAGATGCACCACTTTTGTGCGTATAAAGATTGTGTTGAACCAGCACGGGCATTCTGTATGGTCAATACCACATTTTCTGGCAAACCTTTCGCCATCAACCTGTTCTTTTCAGCCAACAAGCTGAGGTTTTTGGTTGTTCCTGGCCTAAGTGGATGTATTGCTCCTTCTGGTGACACAGAAGCTGTTAACCTCTGGCGGTCAACCAGATTGGGAAGGCCTTCTAGTTGATGTGCTCCCAAGTTACCCCGCTCAGGGCTAATTGGGGGCCGATGTAGCCTGTCAACTTTATTAGACAGGTTTGGAACGGAAAATATATTTTCCTCCTCCAAATCTGGAGTTTTGTCGTGAGGCTACGAGTTATGATTTACTTGTAAGATAGTAAATCTATCTTAACCTCGCTCAGTGGCTCAAATGGATGGCTACAGAGAGCCCCCAGGATCAGGCCAAGATCCCAACCATGGGTCAGGGTCCTGCTGGGTGGTTTGGTCTGAAGGACACCCCTCATAAACCTTATTATGATTGGATGTGCTCCAGGTGTCTTGTGTCCCCAGCCTTCATGGTAGGTTGAGATCGCTGATAGGAAAACTTTAATCGTTAAATAAGAACAACCTTTTTCCAGTAAATCCTGAAGGAAGGTCAGGAGTTGAGCCAAGTCGCATGCATAAGAAATAATATTTCTTTCTGAGCACCAGGCTTCAAAGATGCACCACTTTTGTGCGTATAAAGATTGTGTTGAACCAACACGGGCATTCTGTATAGTCAATACCACATTTTCTGGCAAACCTTTCACCATCAACCTGTTCTTTTCAGCCAACAAGCTGAGGCTTTTGGTTGTTCCTGGCCTAAGTGGATGTATTGCTCCTTCTGGTGACACAGAAGCTGTTAACCTCTAGGGGTCAACCAGATTAGAAAGGCCTTCTTGTTGATGTGCTCCCAAGTTCATTCATTCATTCAACCTTTATTTATACAGGCTAGCCTCGTTGAGCCATAGGGACTCATTTACAAGAGGGACCTGTCTCACTCACACACAAGGTCAATTTAGAGTTAATTGTGCACCATTGTTATGTAAAAGGGGCGTTCTAGGAGACATTCCTGTCCTGACGTCACAAAATTAGCAAGCGGATGTACCCGGATGTCCCGTGAAGAAACACGGCGGGAACTTCAAACTCACTTTGAAACAAACTTTCATTAAATTATCATTTTGTTTGCAACAACGAACATGGTTGAATGATAAAAGATATATATGTTGTGCCAATTTTACCCCGCTCAGAGCTAATTAGGGGCCGATGTAGCCTGTCAACTTTATTAGACAGGTTTGGAGCGGAAAATATATGTTCCTCCTCCAAATCTGGTGTTTTGTCGTGAGGCTGCAAGTTATGTAAACGAGCAGATCTCCTAACTCCAATCCGATCCTTGTGATGGTCCAGTTTACTGGTCCTCTGCTTTAATGGAGCGTTGGCACCAGACAAACCGACCGAGGTCCGTGTATCACTCCCTGGGGACCTGGTTCATCAGGTATGGTTCTTTCTGTTGTCCCGGTTCGCAGAGGAGTCCCTGTGTTTGGTCGCCTGGCGGTGGACAAACTTGTTTTTGCTCCATGCGTGCTCGGTACGAGGTAGGCTCTGGGGGGGTCTTTGCCGGGGCACCTCCTCGTATGCAGGCCGCTTCTGCGGCGGGACACGGGATGCTGAATGGTGCAGAGGTTGCGCAGGTCTGCTACCAGCAGACTTCCTTGGGGGGGGGGGGCGAAACTTCTCCGGGAATGCCCTCCCGGAGAGCTTCGGCCAGTCTGCGTTTTTGGTCCAACTTGGTCTGAATTTGCTCCAAAACTTTCCCAAATAATTCTGTTGGCTCTATCAAGTGCTGGAGAAAAGGCACCTTCTGTCCCTCCGGGAGATCCGTCAGAGTCATCCAGAGTTTGCGGATCGTGATGACCACTTCCGACATTCCCTTGCCTTGTGCAACAGCAGCTGTCCCCATCATACGGAGCACAAAGTCTGTTGCTCTGCGGGCTTCATCCAGCAATTCGGCAGCCGCCTGCTTGTCTGTTGTCGTTTGGAGCTGTTGCAGTTTTTTGGTTAGGTAAGCCTGCATTAACGCGGACGCGTTCATGGCGCGTGCCACGAGTCCCTGAGCCTTGTAGCATTTCTCTAGAAGAGACGCTGAGGCCCGGCAAGCCTTGCAGGGAAAAGTTGGTTTTGTTCCTGATGATTTAGGAGCCAGGTGAGACACTAGAGTGTCCTCAATCTGAGGCATGTTAGCTATTCCCACTTCATCCATCCCATCCACGTCGAGGAACTGTGAGAGGGGGAGAAGCATGGGGGCTCATGGCTGAGTCCAGGTGCGCGTTATTCTGTCAGAAAATCCGGGAACACGGGCATCTTTTGCCTCGTGGCGGCCTGCTGCTTCGAGTAGAAATAGTTTCCTACTAGCCTCATGAACTGTTGGTGAGGCGGAGGTTCAGGCCATAGGACATTCAGCGCGTCCGCTGCTCTGTGGCACAAGTCGAACAGAGCATGGATGGAAAAGTCAGTTTCTGGGAGCATAGGTACTGTGGTCTGGGAGAGGTCTTCACCCTGATCCTCCAGTTCCAGGTCCACCTCCTCCGTTGAAAATTTGCCCGAGGCTGAAATCGAGATCTCGTCCTCATTCATCATGCCCCGGGTGTCGAATTCGACTGTTAGGTCCACAATGGGAGCCAGCACATCAGGGCTGTCGCCCCATTCAACACGTGTGCTGTCATGTAGAGCCATGTTCTCGAGCTCCGGCGTGGGAATGAGGGGCTCCGTGGTGTCCGCGTCCACTGAAGTCGCTGAAGAGCCCATGGCTTTGGCGACGAGGTCAACCCGATGCCGCAGCACCGCATCCATCATGAGGCTGCAGTGTGGGCAAAAGTCGGGCGTATCCAGTGCTGTTTTTGCATGTAGTATCCCCAAACAGATTGGACAGGCCTCGTGGGTGTCTGTTGCTACGAAGGAAAAGCCACATCCGCTGGGACAGGCGCGCGAAGTTGGGCTCGCCGTCCCGTTGGTTTTCCTTGGAAGTCTCGCCTTTCGCTTTCCTTTCTCCGGAGGCATGTCCGAGATGAGGCATGCGAGTCCTTCCAGAATCTTCTTTCTTTTTCCTTGAAAAGTCTCCTCCGTCACGTTCCTTTCGCTAGCTAGCTCTCTAGGAGTTAGCGAGATAGCTTTTTTTTTGTGGCGTAGTTAGCGCTGTCGAGTGAAGCAACCTGTAGATAGAGGAGAATAAAATACTTTGGGGTTAAGAGAAATGTGCCGGACTAGCTTTCACTAGCCCAGTAGTACGTAGGAAAAATTCTCCGTGCGCTCTGTGTAGGTAGCAAGCTCACCTCTGGTTGAGCGATGAAGCAACAAAGAAGTCCCGCGAAGAGGTAGTTCAGGTTTAAGCGAGGTGAAGGGCAAAAATAGAAAGATGGAGGGGCACAAGCCGCTTAAGTACCCAGAGTGCGGGGCCTCTGGTGCGGCGGTGACGCCCCTGCCGTAAAGGCGTGAGTATATTCCTTCAGGTAATCGCGCGTGGACGCAATTCCCATAGCAAGTATGTTGCACCGAGAGACCAACTGAAAGGGAACTAGTTTGAAGGGACGTTCTACCTCAATCCAGGGAATTAGATTATGGAATGGCTTGGAGAATGTAGTTAAAAATGCCAAGTCAATGTTTACATTTAAGAATATTATCAAAACAAATTTGTTAAAAAATATATATGAAATAGCGTAATGTGTATTGTTTAGTTAGAAAATTAGAAAGAGTTAGTCATTTTGTACTGCTGGTGTAAGATTATAATTGTTTAATCTGATTGTGTGAAAAAAAGGGGCATCTATAATAAGATTTATTCTTCTTTCTGCTACCTTTCAATTTTTTATAGTTTGTACGTTATCATTTATTGTCACGATCTGGTACGGTGTTGGCGAACCCGGAGATGCAGACAGGCAGAACACTCGGAGGCACGAGTTGAAAATTAATAAATCATTTAATATGTTGTGAACACAAACTCATAAACAACTAAAACAGGGCAGTACTCACGACTCTTAGAACTAGGCTGTGGCACAAGCATGGACACGACACACCAGGTAAATTGACGAATGACCCGACACTCAAACCCACACCCACACAAACTAATATACAGGTAGTCCCCGACTTACGAGCGAGTTCCGTTACAACGAGTTGCTCGTAACACGGAAATCTCGTAATTCGGAACGGCCGCCACGTGTCTCGTAAGTCCGGAATTTCGCTCGTAAGTTGGAACGGTTTTGCTAGCGCGACTACAAACACTCGTTTTTCATCGAAAAACTGCTTACGAGTGCATAAAAATGATCGGAAACGTGTGTCCACATGTTTAGCTAACGAACTGTGGTGAAAAAACACAGAAAAACTCGGTATTTTTTGCGTTTTTTCCAAAAATTCCCAGCTTGTAAGTCCGGAACCTCGTAGGTCAGAGCGCTCGTAAGTCGGGGACTACCTGTATGCACCGTCATTACCCAAAACCCAAAACACCTGAGAATGCAGCAGCCCAGGGAACCACAAGGTGTAAGGATGGAGAATGGTCCACCATCCTGATAGTACTGACAGTACCCCTCCAACAGACGCCCCATGGCGTCCCAAATGAAACCCCCCAAAAGAACAAGGGCGGGCGGAGGGAGGCAACAGGCACCATCAGCCAGTACAGGAGGACGTCCAGGAGGTCGCCCATCACCACCCGCCAGAACCGGAGGACGTCCAAGAGACCGCCCATCGTGCGGCGTCACGTCGGGCGGGCGACCGGGAGGCCATCCATCGTGCGGCGCCACCGCCGGAGAACGTCCAGGAGGCCGCCCACCACCACCAGCCAGGTCCGGAGGACGTCTAGGAGGCCGGCCATCACCGGCAGGAACCGTGACCCCAAGGTCGGCAACGGCAGGAACCAAGACGTCGACGGCCAGGACACGTTCAGAGTAGGCCGGCAAACGTCCCCCATCGACCGGAACACCGCCTTCGTCGGTCGCGAAACACCATCGTCGTCAGTCGGAACACCAACATCGGCCGTAACACCATCATCGTTGGCCGGAACACCATCGGCCGGAACACCATCATCGTCGGCCGGAACACCATCATCGTTGGCTGGAACACCATCGGCCGGAACACCATCATCGTCGGTCTGAACCAGGATCCCAACAGCAAGGACTTGGTCGGCCGGTCTCAAGTCGTCGATGGCAGGACCACAATCATCGTTGACCACCGAGACGGCCCCAGGCGTAGGGACGTCGAGCGGCGAGACGTCTGCGTTGTCGAGACCCTCATTGTCGGGACCCTCGTCGTCGTCAAGCGGCGCAATGTCTGGTACGTTGAGACCCTCGTCGTCGGGACCGTCGTCGAACGGCGAGATGTCTGCTACGTTGAGACCCTCGTCGTCGTCGAGCGGCGAGATGTCTGCTACGTTGAGACCCTCGTCGTCGGGACCCTCATCGTGGAGACCCTCATCGACGTCAAACGGCGAGATGTCTGCTTTGTTGAGACCCTCGTCATCAGGACCCACGTCGTGGGGACCCTCATCGTGGAGACCCTCGTCATCGTCAAGCGACGAGATCCCTTCAGGGTCCTCTGCGGTGACTGCAGTGACAGCAGTCTCAGAAGACCATGGTCCCACTACAGGTTCTGGACAACCTGCAGACTCTGGAACACCTGAAGTCGCTGACTCTAGAACGCCTGAGGCAGGTCTTTGTCTAGGCGCTGGCACTGGTCTCTGTCTGGGCGCTAGCACTGGTCTTTGTCTGGGCGCTGGCACGGGAACCAGTCTGGGCGCTGGCACGGGAACCAGTCTGGGTGCTGGCATGGCAGCGCCCTCTGCTGGTGTAGACAGGGTAGCGCCCTCTGCTGGTGTAGACAGGGCAGCACCCTCTGCTGGTGTAGACAGGGTAGCACCCTCTGCTGGTGTAGACAGGGCAGCGCCCTCTGCTGGTGTAGCCAGGTAGCACCCTCTGCTGGTGTAGATAGGGTAGCAACCTCTGCTGATGTAGATAGGACAGGGAACAACAACATGGACTCACCCGTCAAAGTCTTAACCCAAGTCAGTATTTGTGTGCGACCTAGATCTGGTAGCAAACAGGAATTGGCAATGATTATTTCTTCTGCAAGGGAAAAATACCTGATTTTATGTTGTGGATCCACACTACTGATAGCAGCCTTAAGCAGTCTCTCGATCTGCTGGATAACGAGAGTGGCCTCCTGCATCTGTACAACAGCAACCCCTGGGGTTGATGAGCGCTCTGTGCATTCGTCATCAGAGTGGGCGCTCACACACTTCTCCTTCCGTGAAGGTTCTGCTGGAGGAGGCTTCCTTTGGTCCTCAGCTGCGTGTCGTGCAGGATCCCTCTCTGTGTGTGCTGCAGACGTGTGAACTGGGACCACATACCCCCCTTTCAGCGAACGTCTCCCCGGAGACGTCACATGGCACGGGGCCAGGCACCCCTCCCCCAACGAAATCCTCCTCAGCGCTGCTGACAACGTGGGAAGTGGGGCAGTAGGTGGGACGGGCAGAAACCCGGAAACGTTCAACGTCTTTGGTCGCCGCTTCCTCCCGCGGCGACGCGGTGCTGGAGCTGGACCGGACCAGAACCCTTCGGGTTCCGAGTCGTCCTCAGAAACGGACCACAAAGCCAATGCAGGCGAAGGATGGCAGAAATAAACAATTTCGGAGCGGTCGCCTCCGCGTTTCCTCCACGCTCGCTCCTCCAGTAAGAGAGGAGATGGCAGGATTTCCGGTCCGGATCTGTAACTCCAAACAGGTTCTGTCTGAAACCCGCTGACTCGAATGGTGGCTGCTTCCTTCTGAGCTGTAGCCGTCATTTTCTGCTCACGAGTCCCTGGATCATCTGTCTGCGGGGGATTCCGGTTATGGTCGGGTCATTTCTGTCACGATCTGGTGCAGTGTTGGTGAACCCGGAGATGTAGACAGGCAGAACACTCAGAGGCACGAGTTGAAAATTAATAAATCATTTAATATGTTGTGAACACAAACTCATAAACAACTAAAACAGGGCAGTACTCACGACTCTTAGAACTAGGCTGTGGCACAAGCATGGACACGACACACCAGGTAAATCGACGAATGACCTGACACTCAAACCCACACCCACACAAACTAATATATGCACCGTCATTACCCAAAACCCAAAACACCTGAGAATGCAGCAGCCCAGGGAACCACAAGGTGTACGGATGGAGAATGGACCACCATCCTGACAGTACTGACATTTATGGGATTGTCTTGTATTGTGTTTCTTTTGAAAAAAAAAATGAACTAATTTAATAAACAAACAAAGTAAAAGCTTATCTGAATAAAAGTGTCTTAAGCTGCCTTTTAAAGGAATCAACAGAAACGGCCACACAAAGAGACAGGGGCAGGACATTCCACAGTCTGGAGGCTACAGCCTGAAAGGATAGGTTACCCTGAGTTTTCAACCGGTCTTAGGGACCTTTAGGAGGTTCAGCACTGAAGCCCAAAGGGTGCAGGCTGGATAATAAGGTGTCAACGTTTCAGTGATGTATTGGGGGGGCCTGTCCATTTAGAGCACTAAAAGTCCATCCATCCATCCATCCATTTTCTTCCGCTTATCCGGGGTCGGGTCGCGGGGGTAGCAGCCTAAGTAGAGAGGCCCAGACTTTCCTCTCCCCAGCCACTTGGAGCAGCTCCTCTGGGGGAATCCCAAGGCGTTCCCAGGCCAGCCGAGAAACATAGTCCCTCCAGCGTGTCCTGGGTCTTCCTCTGGGTCTCCTCCCAGTGGGACATGCCTGGGAGGAGACCCAGAGGAAGCACTAAAAGTCAAGACTACATTTTAAAATTAATTCTAAATTCAACAGGTAGCCAATGAAGAGAATATAAAACCAGTGTAATGTGAGACCTTCTATTAGTTCCTGTTAAAATCCTCACAGCAGCGTTCTGGACTAGCTGGAGATGAGTGACTGCAGATTTGTTAAAACAAGTAAAAGAATTACAATACTGTAATGGTAAATGGACTGCACTTACATAGCAATATGCTGGTGAAGATTCTCAGTCGTCCAGGACATGATGAAATCAAAAAAGGCGTTCAATACTGGATCAACTGGACTTTATTTGTTGCAGAAAACGTTTCGACTTCTGTCCAGAAGTCTTTTTCAATTCTGAATGGAAGCTGTGAGAACGAGAAGTTTTATACAGGCTTACAAGTCACGCACCAACATATGAAATTGGAAACTGAAATAACACCACAAATTAACTAACATGCCCATTCTATTTAAATTGACACATCCCAGCTTAACAAAAGGGGGTTTGTAACAACTACATGTAGAGCCAAGATGGTGTAGTGGTTAGGGCGTTTGACTTGGGACCCGAAGGACGCGGGTTCGCGTCCCGGCCACTACACATCTTGGGGTGTCTATGAGTGCACACCTAATTCTCCAGCTCCCCGAGTGCCCTCTGGCTGCTCACTGCACCACCTGGGGTGGTTGGGTTAAATGCAGAGACGAATTTCGTCTGTGTATGGGAAACATACGCAGATGACAGACAAACACATTATTATTATTATTATTAAATTGAAAGATCACACCTTAACAGTAGGAGGTTCCCTTGAGGTCTCTGTTAGAAGACACAAAACTGTATGTAAATTGACAAACAACACCTCCCAAACAACAACAGAGGCTACTCAGAGAACTTTGTTAGTCTAATTTACAGACAAGGCATCCCTGCTCCCATCCGGTGTAAAACGTTTCGGAATCAAATCCAAAACTGAGTTATAGGTCTTAGACAGTTGAAATCTCAGACCTCCTCCTCTGTTAAGAGAAGGTTTTTCTCTCTTAACATACACAGCTTCCTGGTAAAGGAAGCTGTGTATGTTAAGAGAGAAAAACCTTCTCTTAACAGAGGAGGAGGTCTGAGATTTCAACTGTCTAAGACCTATAACTCAGTTTTGGATTTGATTCCGAAACGTTTTACACCGGATGGGAGCAGGGATGCCTTGTCTGTAAATTAGACTAACAAAGTTCTCTGAGTAGCCTCTGTTGTTGTTTGGGAGGTGTTGTTTGTCAATTTACATACAGTTTTGTGTCTTCTAACAGAGACCTCAAGGGAACCTCCTACTGTTAAGGTGTGATCTTTCAATTTACATGTATGTGTTACAAACCCCCTTTTGTTAAGCTGGGATGTGTCGTTTTGTCAATTTAAATAGAATGGGCATGTTAGTTAATTTGTGGTGTTATTTCAGTTTCAATAGACCTTTTACCAGTTGACGTCATCGCGCATGCGCACTCGTATTTTTCCAGAATTTTCCGGAAGTCGGGGGTAATACTACTCTGGTCGCGGTGGTGATCCTAGCTCCGTACGGTGGTGATCCGTGGATGGTGGTGATCCAAGCTCCGTGGATTACGTTCCTACATTACATCTTGGATATGGGAAACAGACAAAACAGAGAACAACCTCCCGCAGCAGAATGCTACTGGACAGTTGCTAAGCTAGCAGCTAGCTAGGTCTACTACGAGACCTCGCTGTTCCTCAGTCCACTGCCTGTGTTGAAGTTTCAACCTGTTTCAACCTGCGACATGCAAAGAGATTCTTCCTTCAACCCCCCTGAAGAAATAACAGGTGAATAAAATAGCATAAAACATGCAGCTGTATAAAAATGAACAGACCACTGCACTGTTAGCTGTCATCATTTGAACTCTTTCTGCGTTGAAAAAATATACAGTAGTAGTTTCCACAAGACAAACATGTTTTATTAACATTATTTGAGGTCTGACTTTAAAAACATTTCAGCCATTTCTCTGTTTCTGTAAGTCATTCGCACAGTTTTGCTGGGGCGACACGCATTTATGGACCTGTCAGGCCTGTCATGATCCAAATATATATATTTTAAATAAATTATGTCGACCGTGACATCACATTTGTTGAAGTTTTTGAAGGACATCACGCTAATCCAATGAAAACTCACAGCACTCCTCAGCTGGCTCAGTCATTCCCTCCCCAATTTGACCAAATTTATATACTGTATTCAAATCCATGTTTATTACAGTAATTGATTAATGAGATAGTCCACACATCCCANGCTGGGCCGACACGCATTTATGGACCTGTCAGGCCTGTCATGATCCAAATATATATATTTTAAATAAATTATGTCGACCGTGACATCACATTTGTTGAAGTTTTTGAAGGACATCACGCTAATCCAATGAAAACTCACAGCACTCCTCAGCTGGCTCAGTCATTCCCTCCCCAATTTGACCAAATTTATATACTGTATTCAAATCCATGTTTATTACAGTAATTGATTAATGAGATAGTCCACACATCCCAAAACACATTGATTGTAGTACATTAAATTTAGAAATGAACACACCAACCTTTAAAAATAAAGAAACTGTGCTCTAATTTGACTTTTAGTGAAGTGGAACTTTTGTTTAGTTAAATTTTTTAATCTGTTAATATACAAATGCTGTTTTAGTCACATTTTATGATTTTGAATCTCTCTAGATAAAGAAAGAGCGTTTACAACAAAAACAGGTCAGTCTCTCTTATCATGGTGACCTAACCAGGCTGAAAGAAAATCCTCTTTATGACTCTGCTGTTGTCAGAGCTGTTCTCTAGTTCAGCTCTCTGGTCATCCAATGACTTAGCAAAAAAAAAAAAAACATAAACATTACACTGTCTAAAGTCTCCAAGTTGTCAGAGAAGGCATCATTAAAAAAAAACATTAGCAGGTTACTGTCTGTCCTAGGCTGCTGTCCTTAACAAGTGAAATGACAAACACAAACACATCTTCTGGTATGTGCTGGTGAAGATTCTCAGTCGTCCAGGACATGATAAAATCAGAACAAGCGCTCAATGCAAAAACAACTGGACTTTATTTGTTGCAGAAAGGGTGAAACGTTTTCTGCAACAAATAAAGTCCAGTTGTTTTTGTATTGAGCGCTTGTTCGGATCTTCTGGTATGTGTTGTTTCTGTTTGTGACTTATATAAATAATTTGTGTGCTTGTGAGACATTTAACCCTTGTGCGATCTTAACATTCTGTTTACTCCCCTTGTCCTACGGGTCAAAAATGACCCGCACTACCAAAGACCCAAAATAAAGCAGCTTTATTGAACTAAATTTTCCAATTTTCTCCATATTTCCGGAAGCCCATCAAATGTATTCTCCAGGATGATTTTTTCCATGGTTGGTGTGATGAACAGGAGAAAGGTGGATGAAATGTCCTGGGCATGGGCAGCTGAATACCTTGTTGGTCCTGGAGTCATCCTTATTATGTTTGATGCTGCTGTTCTTCCCTGGTTGCTGTCAGAAGTTGTTGAGGACCATACAATTCTGCCGTTCTTTGACAAAAATGTCTCTCTCTCAGCTTGAGGGATTTCCTCTTCTTCTTCATCTGAAGATGCATCATCCTCTGGGTTGCATTCCTCCCATCTTCCTCTTCAGATAAATCTTCATCCTCTTGTTCCTCCTGAGCTCCTGAAAATATCTCATCCAGGACCTGTTGGGCAGTGAAATGTCTACTCATGTCTTCAGCATGGAACCAACAAGGGATCCTTTGATTCAGGGTACCTTTATCCTCTATACTGAATTTGTTTTTATTATTTCTTAGTTTTTTTTTTTGTTTTGCTTGGCAGCTTGTGTGATGTGAGGGGTTAGCTGCAGATCAAGAGTGCAGGTGCAGGTCAAATGCAAGTTCTAGTGTCTTTGATGTGTGTGTGTGTGTGTGTGTGTGTGTGTGTGTGTGTGTGTGTGTGTGTGTGTGTGTGTGTGTGTGTGTGTGTGTGTGTGTGTGTGTGTGTGGGGTGTGTGTGTGTGTGTGTGTGTGTGTTAGAGAGAGTTTGTGTGTGGCCTTTGAACTTTTTTCTGGTGTTTAAATGCCTTTATAATTCACGGGTCAAAAATGACCCATAGGACGATCTTTGGACCCTAGTGGTGTACAGCCCACATGGAAACCTAGACAAAAACAAAGTATCACTTTTTGTAATGATGGGGTCACTTTAGGAAAAGTCATAAAATTTCAAGTTGGAAAAATATAGTTTAAGGTATTTTTTCTATAGCTAAACATGGTAGCGGGTCACTTTTGACCCGTAGGACAACACAAGGGTTAAAGATGTTTTGAACTTCTGGCAGGTCTCTCTGATGGCGTGGAGATTGAACAGGGCCCACGGTCGTCAGCTACTTCATCTGCCGGAGAGTCTGGATCGAGAACTGCATCCAGGGTCTTTGAGCATATCTTAAAAAAAAAAAAAACATGTAGTTTTAAAATCTAGACAAAATAAAGGAATTAAAGAAACATACAGATAAGCGTTATTGGTTTTTAATGTTTACTACTACAACCTGCAATAGGTCAAGAATGGCTCCACGCTCAAAATGTCCTTGTGAAGACCAGCCAGCAGTGATGGTGGGCTCATTCCGGTCATCAGGATGTCGTGGGTCAAAACACAGTCTGTTCAGCGTTCTCCTGGAAAACTTCTCAACATAGATGTCATGCCTTAAATGACACCAACATGAAAAATGTGGTTGATATCTAACACATATTAGCAAATCTATTTGTAGAAGTGTTTTTTAAAAAATGTCAAAAAACTATTCCAGATCTTACCATTGTAGAAAACATTTAAAACCGTACATATGTGATTGCATTTATTATCTAGTGCCACTAGAAAACAACAATAATTAACACAATACAATAAACTACAATTGTACAATGTTGAATAGTTTTTTGACTGGGATAAGACATGATAAGTGATATTGTATTATTCCAATTGTTGGTGAAGTTTCACTGAAAGTCACCTTTCTGGGTATTTGTGTTATAAGCGTAATATGAAATGTCTTCAGGAACACTGATTAAACTCACTTTAAAACTTGCAGCTCATCCAAGTAGCAGGTGCAGTTCGTTTTTGGGCTGGTCTCTTCCATGTACAAGGTAACTGGGTGCAGGTTGGTGTATTTCCAACATGGTTGCAGCCACCTCCTCTGCAAAAACAATCACAAACACAATATACAACTATTGTATGTGTCATTATGGAATTCACATGCAAAATATATTGTTTGTAATATATTTAAGATTTTCACACATGTTACGTCTAAAGTGTAAGCTGTATAAACAGCATAAGTGCATTAGTAAATCAAAGATAATTAAATTTCCCTAGGAAAGCTATCACTTGGGATAGTTATTATTTTTCACATCACAACATCACCAATTGTCTCAGGCTTAATTTAAGACATAGTTTACAGAAATCAAATAAGAAATAAGGACGCTGTGAACATTTGTGTGACTCAAACGTCATGTTTTTGTTTACATACTGTGCTTATACTGACGGCTCATTATGAAGACATGGCGCTAGTTATAGCAGCTAACAGAAGATGTTGAACCTGTAACAATAACCAAACCAGTCTAAATATCAGAAGTATTGGTGTGAGAAATTTAAAACATTTATTTCTGACGCTTGGATAATACAGGTTGTTGACAACTACACACAACGGCTCACCCTGCTGGACATCCGCAAAAAGCCTGAAGGAGTTCACCATTTTCCATCAGCGCACACAATCACCTCCTCTCGTATCTGCGGCACAATGTTCAGGCATTTTGACCAGTGGTTGTCCACTATTTTAAGAAATCAAGCTTCTAAATTACAACTCTCTATCATTACGAAGCTCCTCGGCTCCTTCCTAACCCCCGGCATCCGGTTTCGGCTTTTTGCCGTCCAATCAGAACGCTCGTTTCTGCCGAGCTTTGCGTGATGACGTCAACTGGTAAAAGGTCTATTTCATATGTTGGTGCGTGACTTGTAAGCCTGTATAAAACTTCTCGTTCTCACAGCTTCCATTCAGAATTGAAAAAGACTTCTGGACAGAAGTCGAAACGTTTTCTGCAACAAATAAAGTCCAGTTGATCCAGTATTGAACACCTTTTCACTTACATAGCACTTTTCTGTCTTATCAATAAACTCAAAGTTACACTACACTCTTTGCCCTCATTTATCCATTCATACAGCACTCTACTCTCTACAAAGAATAATCAGTGCTTTATCACATTCATACACTGATGGGAGACATCGGAGGCAATGAGGTGTTCAGTGTCTTGCCCATGGACACTTTGGCATGTGATTGCTGGTGGAATCAAACACCCAACTCTTGCATTTGAGCACAACTGCTCTAACCACTCATTCACAGCCACCCAATGATAATCTACTGTAAATGAGAAGAAATAAAAGCATAAATAACCATCTCCAGGTCAGATTTGGATAACGTTGCTCTCAATTTGGAAATATTTCTCAGATGATTAAAGCAGTTTTTGACCAGAAGTTCATATCATCAGAACACCAGGGTTTCTTTTTTTTTTTTAATTTTTATTTATCAGGAGAACATACAACAATTAACAATACATATATTTTACGAAACTTACATGACTTCTCCAAATAAAATTTTCTTTTCTCCCCTTTTCTCCCCTCCCCTCCCTCCCCCCTCCCACAACCAAACATATCACACCCCACTAACCTAACCAAAAACAAGAGGAAATGAAAGAAAAAAAAAAAAAAAAAAAAAAAAAAAAAAAAAAGGGGGGAGGAGGGGGGATAGGACGGCATCAAAAAACTAAAAGGAAACGAGTGTTTTACCCATTCATTTATTCTTCAGAGTTAAGTCACATGGTAGTGTGATGAGTTAGTCCCATCAGTCCGTGCATTGAGCATGAATCAGGGTATCAATCTGTATGTTGTGAAGGCAAAGATTTTACATATGACACAAAGGGTGCCCATTTATAAGTAAATTTTTCAGAACTACCTTTCACTGTTAATGAAATTTTTTCTATTTTCAAGAATGATCTTACGGTGTTAAGCCATTGCGATGTGGATGGAGGTGTGGGAGATTTCCACGCGAGCAAAATACAGCGCCTGGCAAGGAGAGAACAGAAGGCTAGGACCTCCCTCTGCTGGCGGGATAGGTTAAGTGTGGTCCCTGGAACTCCAAAAATGGCAATAAGTGGATCATTCTGAATCTGGATCTTAAAAACTCCTGAGAGTATGGAGAAGAAGTATTTCCAGAACCCTTGTAATTTTGGGCAGAAGAAGAACATATGACTTAAGTTGCAAGGTGAGGCCTGACATCTATCACATTGATCTGAAATTGAATGGAAAATTTTTGATAGACGGGACTTTGAAAAATGTACTCTATTTATTACTTTAAACTGTATTAGTTGTAGTCTGGCACATGGTGTACTCTGGCGTATGCTGAGAATAACTTTATCCCACCATGACTCTGACAGTTCAACACCCAATTCCCGTTCCCATGCAGTTCTGGTTTTACCTGATGAGTCGGTCTCAATTGCCATAAGTTTTCCATAAATAATAGAAAGAGGAGATTTCAGATTAGGCTTCAAAGCTAGGAATTCGACCCATGGTGGGTCATTAGGCAAAGTTGGAAAATTTGGAAACCGTGATGAAACGCAATGTCTAATTTGGAAATAAAGAAATAAATGTGAAGTGGGTAGATTAAATTTAGAAGACAATTCTGAAAAACTAAGGAACAAACCATCTTCGTAAAGGTCTCTCATTGTTCTAATACCTCTCTCATGCCAAATTCTATAGGCAGCATTAGTAGATGCTGGAGAGAAAATGTGATTCTTTAATAACGGCATTTTATTAGATGGTAATACAAATTTAAAATGGGACCTAAATTGTGACCAGATCCTGAGTGTAGAAAGCACTATAGGATTTGTAGTAACAGAGGATAGTTTAATTGGTAATGATGAATAAATAATTGAGGCAGGTGAAAAAGATGCAGAAATCGATTGAACTTCAAGTTTGCACCAAATCAGATCCGGTGAATTTAACCAATAATTCAGTTTATGAATATGCGAGGACCAGTAATACATTGTAAAATTGGGTAGAGAAAGACCACCATTTGTGGTGAACTGTTGTAATAAAGAAAGTCTCATTCTGGGGGCCTTTCCATTCCACAGAAAGGAAGAGACCATCTGATCCAGGGACCTGAAGAACTGTTTGGGCAGAAACAAAGGGATGTTTTGATATAAAAACAGAAGTCTAGGTAGCACATTCATTTTGATAATATTAATCCTGCCTATTAGTGAAAGAGGGAGAGAGTTCCACCTCTGAAGGTCTGATGCAATTTGGGAGACTAGTGGGGTATAATTCTGAGAAAACATCGAGGGCAGAGTACGTGTAATATTAATTCCCAAATATCTAAACCCCGAGGGACTGAGCCTAAAAGGGATATCAGAGGGCTTAAGCTTTAAAGCTAATGAATTCACTGGGTAGCATTCGGTTTTAAGTGAATTAATTTTATAGCCGGAATACGATCCAAATTTTTCCAGAGTATTTAAAATTGGGGGAAGGCTACATAATGGGTCAGAAACATACAGGAGAAGGTCATCTGCATATAAGGACAGTTTAAGCTCGACGCCAGAGCGGATGATTCCGTGAAAAGAAGAAAGGGATCTTAGGGCAACAGAAAGAGGCTCAATGGCTAACGCAAACAAGAGGGGGGAAAGAGGGCAACCCTGTCTAGTACCACGCCCCACCGAAAAATAGTCCGATTGGATGGAATTAGTAAGAATACATGCTTGAGGAGATGTATAAAGTAGTTTGATCCAGGACACAAACCTCTCTCCAAAACCAAACCTATTAAGAGCGGCAAAGAGATACTCCCATTCTACTCGATCAAAAGCTTTCTCGGCGTCAAGAGAAATGATTACTTCAGGAGACTTGGGGGAATGAGTTGAAAAAATTGTGTTCAATATTGTACGGGTATTAAAAAACAACTGGCGACCTTTGATGAATCCATTTTGTTCTTGTGAGATAATCAGAGGGAGAACTGTCTCAAGCCGAGTTGCGAGTATTTTGGACAAAATCTTAAAATCCACATTCAAGAGTGAAAGGGGTCTATAAGACTCGCAAGCAGTAGGATCTTTATCCTTCTTTAACAGGAGAGAGATTGAAGCTTGAGTCAAGGTGGGAGGTAGCAGGCCACGCCCGAATGACTCATTATAAACCTCGAGAAGAAGAGGGGCTATCTTATCTTTAAATTTTTTGAAAAATTCGGCAGAGAAACCATCCGAGCCAGGTGTTTTACCACTTTGCATATTCTTAATTGACTCTAATATTTCTTCTAATTTAATGGGAGCCTCAAGTTGGTCAGAAATCAATTTGTCTATCCTAGGAATGTCAATATTCTGAAGAAAGGCGAGTAGCTCGTTTGAGTCTGCTTGTAGTTCAGATTTATACAGATCGCAGTAGAATTTTTTAAAGGTGTCACTAATGGAGACAGGGTCTGAGACAAGGTTGCCCGATCGATCCTTGATTTGCGATATTGTGTGAGAGCTAGCCTTTCGTTTCAGTTGATGTGCCAAAAGTCTACTTGGTTTTTCCCCATGCTCATAATAAGTGGCTCGAGATCGGATTAAGAGACGCTCCGCATCAGATGTTGTTAAAAGATCAAGTTCCATTTGAAGATCCTGTCGCTGTTTCAGCAAATCGTGTGACGGATTAACGGCATTTTGCCTGTCAATATTCTGAATTTTTGTTGATATTTCTGATATCTTAGTGCGTAGATTTTTATTGACATTAGCTGAAAAAGAAATAATCTGACCACGAATATAGGCTTTTAATGTTTCCCATAATAGTGAGGGAGAAATTGTATCGCTCTTATTGAACATTAGGAAATCGTCAATTGCTGATAAGATGAATTTATTAAATGGCTCATCTGATAACAGGAGACTATTAAATCTCCAACGAGGACTAGAACGGGGTTTATTTATAAAGTTTATATCAATGCTTAGAGGAGAATGGTCTGAGATAACAATCGGATAGTATTCAGAAGAAGTGACTCTCTGCATTAAAGAGCTGTCAACAAAAAAATAATCTATACGGGAATAGGATTGGTGCACCTGCGAGTAAAAAGAATAGGTCCTTGTTAGTGGATTCTGTGCCCTCCATGGATCTACATATCCATTTTGGGACACAAAATCCAAAATAGATTTAGACATATTAGACTGTGTGCAGGGCCGAGATGAAGAGCGATCTAATGATGTGTTCATAACACAATTCAGGTCCCCAGCTAAAATTAACAGATGAGTGTCAAGATATGGAAGTGTGCTTACTAAATTGTTTATAAAGTCTGGGTTATCAAAGTTTGGTGCATAAATGTTCACTAATAAAACGGGAGTATGGAACAGAGAGCCCGCGATTATAAGAAATCTGCCATTTGTATCCTTCATTATTTTTGATGCTGTAAAATGAATATTCTTATTAAATAGTATGGCAACTCCTCTGGCTTTTGAGTTGAAGCTCGAGTGGTAAATCTCCCCAATCCATGGATATTTAAGCCTGACCTGATTTGAATTTTGCAAATGTGTTTCCTGTAGGAATATTACGTCTGGATTCAGGCGTTTCATATGAGAATATATTTTAGACCGTTTCACCGGATTGTTAAGACCTTTAACATTCCAGCTTAGGAATCTGACAGCAGATGATGTCGAGGAAGCTTTCAAATCAACAGCCATGTGACCTGTTGTTCATAATAAGGGTTGTAAAATATTGCCATCCTTCCCAATCCCCGCCCACACCCCAGGAGAAGAAAAAAAAAAAAAAAAAAAAAAAAAAAAAAAAAAACAAACAAAACAAAAAAAAAACAAAAAAAAAACCCAACCCCCCCCCTCGCACTTGGCCCTTCCCCAGATGAAGGGACTGTGCAGACTCCAACAGGAGTCACTAGAAAACTTGTCCTTACGGTCAAATGGCACCACATCACAACCTGTACCAGGTGACTCCCACAGAACTAGCTAAATGAAAAGAAAATTTAAAATATGTAATAGGCACTAATCTGGAAGAGCAAGAACTCTTTAAAAAACAAACAACAAAAAAAAACAACAACTAAAAAAGCAGTGATTGTTAATAATAATAACTAATAGTAATAACATTCCCCAAATGCGAACCAAAGCCCACCATATAATCCAAAACATTAAATCCCTAAATGTAATTAAAACACACTGATTATAATTCTAAACATTAAAACCGTGAATGCAAACAATACACAGTAATTATAATTATAAACATTAAATCCGTGGATGCAAACAAAACACCCTAATTATATTTCTAAGCATGAATAGTAATAATAACTAATAATACTAACGTTCCCCGACTATGAAAAAAAATAAAAATAAAAGAAGAAAGAAAAAAAAGCTGGCTAATTATATTTCTAAACATTAAATCCGTGAATGTAAACAAAGCACTCTAATTATGTTTTTAAACACGAATGACTAACTAATAACTAATAATACTAACGTTCTCTGGGTATGAAAGAAAAAGCACACTGATTATTATTTCTACCCATTAAATCCGTGAGTGTAAACAGAGCACTCTGATTATATTTTTAAAACATGAATAATAATAATAATAGTTACTAATAATACTGACGTTCCCTGAGTATGAGAAAAAAAAATAAAAATAAAAAAATAAAAATAAAAAATAAAATAAAAAGGCACACTGATTATTATTTCTACCCATTAAATCCGTGAGTGTAAGCAGAGCACTCTGATTATATTTTTAAACGTGAATAATAATAATAATAATAATAATAATAACTAATAATAATAATGTTCCCTGAGCATGAAAGAAAAGGCACACTGATTATTATTGCTACCCATTAAATCCGTGGGTGTAAACAGAGCACTCTGATTATGTTTTTAAACGTGAATAATAATAATAATAATAATGACTAATAATACTGACATTCCCTGAGTGTAAAACAAAGTACACTAATTATATTTCTCATTTTGCAATCGACTCGATGTACACACTCGCCTCTTCAGGGGACGTGAACACTCGTGTGGTTCCCTCATGCGTGATCTTCAGCCGGGCCGGGTGGAGCAGGCCGAACCGAACACCCTGGATGTTGCGAAGTTTGCGGCGACACTCAGTGAAGGCGGCCCGCGCGCGAGCCGTTCTGGCAGTGTAGTCGGGGAACACAAAGATATTTGTACCGTTCACTTTGATCTGCTGCTGCTCCTTCGCTTTCGCCAGGATTTTCACACAGTCCGTGTGGTAGTGTAGCTTAGCCACAATTGGACGGGGCCGCTGGCCTGCTTTCGGTTTGGGTACTGGGATGCGGTGAGCCTGATCCAGCAGCGGGTCTTCCTCGAAGCCGAAGGCCTCCTTTAGCATCCGGGAGACCGCAGCCGTCGTAGCCGATGAAGGGTCATCCTCCGGGACACCGATAATCCGGATATTCTGACGTCGGGACCGGGATTCAAAATCGTCACATTTATCCTCCAGCTGTGCCACCGTCTTCGTGAGGCTCTCGACTTTTTTCTGGAGGCTAACGATGTCATCTGTGCAGGTAGAGACTGACTTCTCCACCTCTGCTACCGTTAGCTTTAGCCCCGTGAAGTTCTCCTGCACTGCAGCTAGCCCCGATGATAGCTCATTTTTGAAGGCGGACAGCTCGGCGTTGATCGACGAGAGACTTTCACCCAGAGCGGCTTGGAATTCTGCTTTAATTATAGCAGTAAAGTCCTCTCGGAGAGCCACCAGCAGCTCCTGTTTGAGGCTGCCGACGTCACAAACTGTAGCGGCAGCTGCTGCATCAGATGAAGGAGGTGACCCAGGATAGCTCGAGGTTCCGCCACGAGGAGCAGGCCACAGGTGAGCTTCGATCGAACTTACTCCTTTAGCTCCTTTAGCAGGCTTTGGTGGCATTTTGGCGATCGAACAGGAGATATGCGTTGAATGTGTAAGTTGTCTGTTGTTTGCGGTCAAAATCGGAAGAAAGTGCCAGGCATTAGTTGGAAAACAGGCCAGTTCCGCAGGAGCGCACCTGAACACAACTTATCCCACCGCCATTCAGCCGGAAGTCTCGAACACCAGGGTTTCTGCGGCTTGGCTGAGAAGAGGAGCCCAGGGAGCCAAGGTGTTGCTTGATACAAAGATTTTTCTGTTCAGGAACAAAGATCAGGATTTCAGTCTTGTTAGAGTTTAACTGACGGCAGTTGTTAACTAACCCTGCCTTAATATGGGAAACACAATTTACTAATTCAGCTAATGTGTAATTCAGAGTCATAGAAGGAACAGTACAGTTGAATGTCCTCAGCATAAAACGATAAGGGGGCTGGCGTATAGAAGGAACAGAACAGGACCTAAGAATTAACCCCGAAGAATACCATATAATAATGGAGCGATCTTAGTCTCTATGACATCATTAACCTCACGCAGACTCTTCCACTGGTACATTTTCATCTTTAAATCACTTCTTGGTCTGCTGCCCTCATACATCTCCTCCTACATGTCTTTACGTGAGTGCAGCTACAGTGTGCGCTCTCAGGACATGATTACCTGCAGTGTTCCGTCAGTGAGGACTGAACTTGGAAAAAGGGCCTTCTCCTACTCTGCTCCTGCTTCATGGAATATCTTACAAAAAGATCTGAAGCTCTCGACCTTGACTTCTCTAAATGGTTTTCAGAATCTGTTGGAATCCTGGCAAAAACCAATGCAGATTTGTTCCTGTCTTTGATTTTATATGTCTACCTTATAATGTTTTGCTAGTTTTTTGATACTTTGTTAAAAAAAAAAAATCTTTTGTTTTTTTCTCTCTTTTTGTTTTCTATTGTTTATTGTTTGTTTGTTTATTGTTTAAGGAAATTCTACCACTGCTGTTCATTGTTCTTTAGTTTTAGCAGGTCACTTTCGTAAATGAGCCCATGAGGTTCAAAAGATTTACCTGACTAAATAAAGGTTGAATGAATGTTATTCCCAATGGAGGAAAGTGTTATTTTGCTCAAATAAGGGGAAAACCACTTAAGAACAGTTCCAGAAATTCCCCTCATTTTGCAGTTGATACAGTTGAATTTTGTGGTCGACTATGTCAAAAGCTAATGACAGATCCAATATATTTAGTGGATCTGTCATCAGCTTTTGACTGACATATCTAATCTTATGACCATTTTGCTAATGTTATAAGCATAGGACCATCGATCCAATTAAATACATTGGATTGGATCAGTGGTCCTATGTTTTTAACAAAAGCAGGACCATCCTTACTACTTTTCTGTTCAGTTTGTGTCAATTATTTTGTCCATTTTCATACCTCACAGATGCAAAATAACACAAATATTACCCTGATGCATGCTCAATAATCCAAATATTATATGAAAATATGCAACTGAAGCAGACAAATTTAGAAAAAACTGTGAAAAGCTTTTGCATAGAAAACAATGGAATTTTTGCGAAAGCCCAGCTCAGTTACTACTGCAGGAACAATAT
>JBBPBX010002929.1:0-11042 GCA_038048925.1 Garcialebias charrua
TACAATCATATGTGAGCAGAGTGAACAGAAGAGGGCTCAGCACACATCCCTGAGGAGAGCCAGTGCTGAGGGTGATGGTGGAGGAGGAGAAGTTGTGGATCTTCACGGACTGTGGTCTGTCTGTTAAGAAGTCTAAGACCCAGTTACAAATAGAGGGGCTTAGTCCAAGTGTGGATAGTTTGTCTATCAGAGTTTGGGGGATCATGGTGTTGAAGGCAGATGTGAAGTCCACAAAGAGCAGACGCACGTATGAGTCCTTCTGATCCAGGTGGGTGAGAGCAGTGTGGACCACGGAGGAGATGGCGTCCTCTGTTGATCGGTTCTCACGATATGCATATTGATGAGGGTCCTCGTTGATGTTGACGGCTGTCTTGATGTGGGACATGACCAGTTTCTCAAAACATTTAGCGACTATCGGGGTGAGGGCCACCGGTCTATAGTCATTCAGACCAGTCACTGTGGAGCTCTTTGGGACTGGGATGATGGTGGCGGTCTTCAGGCAGGTGGGAACTGACTCCAGTGCAAGTGAGGTGGTGAAGATGTCAGCCAGCACCTCACAGAGCTGGTCCGCACATTCCTTCAGAACTTTCCCTGGGATGTTGTCTGGACCCGTAGCTTTATGAGGGTTGATCCTTCTGAGACTGCCTCTCACTTCTGCTGCGGTCACTTTGAGGTGCTCCTCGTCTGGTGATGAGGTGAGTCTGGTGCTAGTTGGTCTGTTTGGATCATCAAAACGTGCATAAAACTTATTGAGGGCATCAGGCAGGGATGGGTCCCTGGGGCATTGTTTGCTTTTGCCCTTGTAGTCTGTTAAGCATTTGATGCCCTGCCACATGCTCCTGTGAGTCCAGAGATGAGAGGACTGTTAGCTTGGAATAAACGCAGATGTTGATAGCACAGTCTCAGATTGTCAAACCTGACTTGTTTCACCTGGATGGAGAAATCAAAACTGCTGGTGATTGACATATTGTCAACTTATCCAGAAATGGGGCTGCTACATGAGTTATGAAACACATTAGACCTCGTCAGGAGGTTCTGCTGCTCAGGAGCAAACCGGTGTGGGTTAAAACACCAAGGCAGAAGGACATCGGCAATGACCTTAGAGAAGCAGCTGGCTGTTAGTCGGGGAGGGGTCAAAGGTCATTTGGAGTATCGTTCTACAGTGGAAATATAACATTTAAATCGGATGATAATCCTCCCAGGAGTCTCAGAACGACCCTGGTCTTAGTGCTCGACTTCACCAGTTAAAGCTGACATGTTTTCCTCCTGTCTGCTCATTTAGCTAGCCCCAAGCTAACACATTAACGTTAGTTATGTACTGTAACCCCAGATTCTGAGTGATGGGGATGTTAAACCCCTGTTACCTTAATAAAAACCACACAAAGATAAACAAGAGAACAGTGTTAAATCAGACAAACAACTTTGCAAAGGGGAAGGGCTTTTAATGTCTTTTGAAACTTAGTTTGGTCTCAAATACATTGTCCTGCACAATTCCGAATTGTACTGGACATGACAAGCTATTTAAACAAGAAGCAGGTGGAGTTTGACAAGCTCTGACGTCTTACAGATAAAACAAACAAGTCATGGTTCTGATCAAACAAGAACATCTAATCCAAACATTGTCAAGGCTAGAAGACTGTCTTTTCTGTATCAAGAGAAAAAGCAAACAACATGTTTGTACTATCAAATATAAGTGTTTAAAGGGAACAGAGAATATTTGATATAAGTGAGCTGGGTTATAATTATTGGGTCAGAGTAATTAGTTTTAGATGATAAATATTGAACATCTCCATCACTGAGTATAGGCGCAACCCTTTAAGGCTATCGCTAGTGGGTTTATCCCTTCGTGCGCAGCACTGAAAACTTTAGTCCATGCCCACCTGCTATGTGGGCTCCACCCCGTCCGTATAAATTACGGTGAGTCCGGACAATTGGCTCCCAAATAGCTTTTTTCTTCAGCCATTTAGGAACCAGGGAGGCCCAGAGCTTAAAGGGCTGCGCCTATACAGCAAACCCCCTAGTTACGACTCCATCGACCTACGAACAACGGGACCTACGAACGTATCATATTTAATAAAAATATGAAATTACTATATTAAAAAAAAATAAAAATTTTTTTTTGTGTTTAAATGTTCTTAATTTCATGTGTACATCACTTTGTTGCAGCTGTGGTTGTTTTAAAGGCTTTATAAATAATAATTATGATAAAAATGATCATTTCTGATCATTTTTGAGCAATCTTGGGCAACAGGAAGTAGGTCTTCAGTTTACACGGTCACAAATTAATGTAGAACACCGGACGCCATTTAGGTTCAGTCACGGGGGCCTTTGAAGGTCTCCAGTTTAGACGGTCACAAATTACTGTAATGTAGAACACCGGACGCCATTTTAGGTTCAGTCACGGGGGCCTTTGAAGGTCTCCAGTTTAGACGGTCACAAATTAATGTAGAACACCGGACGCCATTTTAGGTTAGCTGCCCGGCGCCGGGCCGAAGACTGGTGACCAGGATGGCTTCATATGGATTAATTACGAGCTGGAAACGTCTCTGTGAACTTTGTGGATGTCTCAGGCAGCAGCGGATTTATCGCTGATCGTGCCAGGCCGCCGCGCGAAGACCTCCGGCCGGCCTGGCTACACCTCCGGCCTGGCTAGTTCCAGAAGCTAACACGGGAGCTAACACGGGAGCCGGCCTTTTGAACACTTGTGACCAGGATCGCATCATATGGATTAATTACTAGCTGGAATCGCTCTGTGAGCTCTGTGGACGTCTCAGGCTGGAGCAGGAGCTGCAGATTGATCGCGCCGCCGCTCCAACACCAGCTCATGGCTTGGCTAGCAGAAGCTAGCCAGCTAGCTAACACAGGTCTGGAGCGGCTGCGGTGGTTCACTGGCCGGCCGCCGCGCTGCTCGGCCCGACAACAATCAACGCATGGCAACCTAATGGTACATCCAGACCGAACGCGGTTTCAACTGCAAGAACGTCCAGTTTACATGCAAAGTCAATGGGGGACGCACCTCCAGGCGCCTCCTGGCGTCACGTCGCGTGCGTGTTGAGCGTGCTGGAGAGCGTTTTCCGTGCACGTGAACCCGCGTCAACCTCCAAAGCACGCCTCCAACATGCTGAAGATTTCGCCGTTCAAACTTTCAAACGCCGCTCAAACTCTACCCGATTGGTTGGTGTGTCAACCAATCAGGGAGAGTCGGGGGAGAAGAGAGGGGGTCAGGGGGAGAGTCCCTATGTGACGCGGAAACCAGTGACGCGGAAACCATTGCGCATGTGACGTATTGTTTGTGGAACACAGAAAAAACCCGCGGAGTCATGGAATATGGAAGAGAAACTCATTGTAGCTGTGTGTTCGCGACAATTCCTTCACGACCAGTCAAGTCTGCTCCACAGAGACAGAAATAAAGAGCTCCTCGCCTCGCGGAGTGCATTGACGACTCGGTACACCGGTAAGCTCCTCCCAGCAGCAGGGTTGCCAGATAAACATGAATTTTTTTTTTTTTTACCCCTTTTCAGTGCAAATGTTCACTAAACTCAACACACTATTAATCTTATCAGACCCTCACGCAGCAAATATGACAGTTTGGGTAAAAAAAGATAAAAAATAAGCAACAGTACTAGATGATTCATTAATTCTTATCTGGCAACCCTGCGCAGCAGTTTTCGCAGCAGTTTCGCTTCTGGCTTTTTGGTCTGGACACAAAGTGCGTCCACTTGCGTGCGTGTCGAGCTTTTTTGCCGTTGAAAACGCGTTCGGTCTGGATCCACCATAAGATGTCGGCTTTGACCATCTCAAAGTAAGAAAATATATTTTTATTTATTCTGTAAATGTGAATAGCAATGTTTAACATTACAGTACACTATTGTACATGCTTAAATGTGTGCGCGCGCTCCGTTAGCATGATAATTAAAAATATATATATATATTTTCACCCCCTAGCTACGGCAGAATCGAGCTGCGAACCGTTCTTAGGTCCCTAACTCGTTCGTACCTCGGGGGTCACCTGTACTCATAGAATCTGGGGTTATAGTACATAACCAACGTTCTATTTCATATAGGCTTCACCCTTTAAGGCCATCACTAGTGGGTTAAAGGCGAAGCAGGATGTAGTCTACAGGTAGTCCCCGACTTACGAGCGAGTTCCGTCACTAGGGGGCGCTCGTAAGTCAAAAATTCGTAAGTAGGAACACATAGTAAAAAAAAAAAAAAATAATTTTTTTTTTTTTTATTTTTTTTTTTATAAATGAATACATGTACAGTACTGGACAGTCACCAAGCACTTAGCCTATCCTAACACAGTTTTTAAAGATGAAGGAATAAGTTGAATTGTCTCCCTTTCACATAAAGGGAGCAAGCTCCCTATGGAGCCTGCAGGGAGGAGGGAGACAATTCAACTGATTCCTTCATCTTTAAAAACTGTGTTAGGATAGGCTAAGTGCTTGGTGACTGTACAGTACTGTACATTTATCTATTTATTAAAAATATACAGTATATACAGTATTTTTATTTTTTATTGTTTTTTATTTATTAATAGATAAATGTACAGTACTGTACAGTCACCAAGCACTTAGCCTATCCTAACACAGTTTTTAAAGATGAAGGAATCAGTTGAATTGTCTCCCTCCTCCCTGCAGGCTCCATAGGGAGCTTGCTCCCTTTATGTGAAAGGGAGACAATTCAACTTATTCCTTCATCTTTAAAAACTGTGTTAGGATAGACTAAGTGCTTGGTGACTGTCCAGTACTGTACATGTATTCATTTATAAAAAAAAAAAAAAAAGTTTTTTTTTAAATGAGATGCATGCTCGTAAGTCCGGGACCTCGTAAGTCAGAGCGCTCGTAAGTCGGGGACTACCTGTATACCTCACTGGGTCCATCCAGACACAAACATGAAGCTCATGCAAACACATTTCATCACTCAGCCTTCTGTGTGCATAATTACGCACTCCATGCGCACCAGAGAAACGAATGATCTCTGGTGAGAGAAAGGCTGAGATAACAGACCTGCTGCTGTGAATAGGAACAACGGAGGTTGCAAGCTGTAACAGTGCAACGATGAGCAGAGCAGGTCAACACCTCCTCAGGACTTATTGCTCCACCTGGACCACTTCCTGTCTAGGTCTCCTTCCTGTCCTCTCTAACCCCAGCCAGTAATGATAGATGGTGGCCCATCAAGAGCCTGCTTCTGGTTCTTTTGCAGGTTTCTTCCTGTTTAAAGGGAGTTGTTCCTTCCCACTGTCACCACTGTGCTGCTCAGAATGGAAAATTCAACTCAGTCTGCTGATTCCATGGACAGATAACTTTTACTGATTATTTTATTTAAAAATGTGAGTTTTTCATACATTTTAAAATTTATAAAAATGTTTTTACAGCAACCTGAAGTGGCTTTTGTTGTGAATTAGGATAATGTAAATGAACTGGGGGAGTGGTGGCACAGAGGTTAGAGAAGGTGGCCTTGTGATCGGAAGATCACCGGTTCAAGCCCCAGTACGACAACATCAAAATGTGGGAGGAAAAGGTGAAACACCCACACCTGCCTCCACCCCCATTCGCCCCACTCTGGGCCCCTGAGCAAGGCCCCTAACCCCCACCATCTGCTCCCTAAACAGGTCTCTCTTGAAAATGAGTTCTCGTGGCTCAATGAGACTACCTGTATAAATAAAGGGTAAATGAAAAAACAACCTGAAATTAAATGAAAGGAAGTAAAGTCCTGATGCACACTCAATAATCAGGTAAATGAAGCCTGTGGGGAGCAGCCTTCCCACCACTTTCTACACTTCACGGTGCAGGGGAGGGTGCTCTGCATCATGAAGGACTCCACTCATCCTGCCCACAGTCTGTTCCAGTCCCTCCCCTCAAGCAGGCAGCAGAGCAAGACCACCAGGATCAGAAACAGTTCCTTACCTGCAGCTGTCAGACTGATGAACTCGCTGCACTTAATTCAGCTCCATTTTGAAACATATACTCGTTTGTGTTTATAATCGTTTGACTTCTGATCTGGAACCTGAGTCCGAATTTCTTACCATGAATGTGCAAATGTGAGCTGTATGACAATTAAAAAAATAAATCCTTGAATCTTTGAATCCTTAAATAAATCTAACAAGGTTAAGTCTGGTCCTCTGGACGGATTCTTCTTTGTTGAAATGTTTTGACAAAATATATATATATTTTTTTGAAAGGAGTCCGTCCAGATGCTCTGATTAAACATTGTTAACTAAAATGAAGTAAAATTTACCCCTAGGGGTAACTGTGCACGGTTCAGAGAAGTACAGCTTCTCTGATGCACACACACACACACACACACACACACACACACACACACACACACACACACACACACACACACACACACACACACACACAGGTTTGTCAATGTGGTTTAGCCGGACTTTTTCGCCAAACCCGCCCGAAGGTGTAATACGGGGTCTACCCCTTCCCGAGGTCCTAGCGACCTGGGACCAAGCTCAGAGCACTCTAAAAATTTTGAAAAAAATTTGGGTCACTTTAGCTTTCCGATAGGAGCTTCACAGCACGTTTTACCACCCAGACTCCAGTGTGGTTTACAAGGACGTCAAAAAATGTGGTTTATGAGGACAAACATGCATTATGGGGTCTTTAAAGGGACATTTAAACTCCGCCTACTTAACATAAAATTAACATAAAACACACAAATGTGACAGGAGGACAAACATGCATTATGGGGTCTTTAAAGGGACATTTAAACTCCGCCTACTTAACATAAAATTAACATAAAACACACAAATGTGACAGGACACTGCATTAGGAGAACAGTTTTTTGAACTGATTTTATTAAACAAATTAGGCACATACTTTATTTATATTCACTAACAAATCTTCAAATGTTTAAAATAAAATAAAACTTAAATGTTTCAAATAAAATAAAATAAAAACTTAAATTCTGTTGACATATTTACATTATTATAAAACATATTAACATTATATACATATTTCTAAAACAAAATTTTACTTTTTCTGCAGGGTTAATCACAACCTAATGTAAAGTACAGGGGATCCCCGACTTACGAGCGACGAAAGAGTTCCTCAGTCTGAGATGACATATTTACATTTTATAAAACATTAACATTACAAACTTGTACATATTTCTAAAACAAAATTTTACTTTTTCTGCAGGGTTAATCACAACCCAATGTAAAGTACAGGTGATCCCTGACTTATGAGCGATGAAAGACTTCTGAGATGACATATTTACATATTATAAAACATTAACATTACAAACTTGTACATATTTCTAAAACAAAATTGTACTTTTTTTACAGGGTTCACCACAACCCACTGTAAAGTACAGGTGATCCCCGACTTACGAGCGACGAAAGAGTTCCTCAGTCTGAGATGACATATTTACATATTATAAAACATTAACATTACAAACTTGTACATATTTCTAAAACAAAATTGTACTTTTTTTACACGGTTCACCACAACCCACTGTAAAGTACAGGTGATCCCCGACTTACGAGCGATGAAAGAGTTCCTCAGTCTGAGATGACATATTTACATATTATAAAACATTAACATTATAAACTTGTACATATTTCTAAAACAAAATTGTACTTTTTTTACACGGTTCACCACAACCCACTGTAAAGTACAGGTTATCCCTAACTTACGAGTGACGAAAGACATCCTCAGTCTGAGATGCTGTATTCAGCTCAGTCTTATAAAGACTTCCTTAGTCTGAGATGTTGTATTCAGCTGAGTCTTATAAATAAAGACTTCCTGATGACAGCCAAAACCAGCTGCTCACATGATCAAGGAGGACCATCAGCCTAAACATTGCCCATTTTCTACATCCATCCATTATCTTTACCCGTTTCTTCCATTTTGGGTCACGGGGGTCGCCGGTGCCCATATCCAGCAATCATAGGGCAAGGGGCGGGGTGCACCTTTCACGGTTCGCAAGTTTATCACAGGGCATCACATTTGTTACATGAAAACATAAAACACTAGAAAGCTTGTTGAACAAGACACATACTAAAATTAAAATACCCTGATGAATGCTCAATAATTCTAGTAGAATAATCAAAAAAGCTAAGTCTGGTCCTCAGGACATTCAAAAAAACAACACAAAGAAAAGCAAAAAAAAAAAACTGGAAATGTTTAGTCTTTTGTCCAAGTCTGGAGATAATGTATTCAACTCAGTATTATAAATAAAGATTTCCTCAGTGTGAGGTGCTGCATTCAGCTTAGTCTCATAAATAGCACCCTCTCACAGTGGATCAACCAGTTTGCAGGTCCTCCTTGATCATGAGAGCAGCTGGTTTTGGCTGTCATCAGCAAATTGGTTGATCCACTGTGAGAGGGTGCTATTTATAAGACTGAGCTGAATGCAACATCTCAGATTGAGGAAACCTTTCGGACAAATGACTTCCACAGTCTTGGATGCTGTACTCAGCTCAGTCTTATAAATAAATACTTCCTCAGTCTGAGGTACTGCATTCAGCTCAGTCTTATAAATAGCACCCTCTCACAGTGGATCAACGAGTTTGCTGAACAGCCAAAACCAGCTGCTCTCATGATCAAGGAGGACCTGCAAACTGGTTGATCCACTGTGAGAGGGTGTTATTTATAAGACTGAGCTGAATGCAGCACCTCAGACTGAAGACGTGTTTCGGACGAATGACTTCCTCAGTCTTACATGCTATGTTCAGCTCAGTCTTATAAAAGAAGACTTCCTCGACAAAGTTTTTTTTACAGTTTTTACATCAAAGTACAATTCAAACAAAAACACTTTCATCGATTCATTGCAAACCTGTTGCTTCCTCTCACATTCCTCCTTGGTGATCAGTTCACCTCGATATTCCAAAAGAAAGTCATATTTTGCAAAGGATTTATTTGCTAAGATTCCTCAACCTAGTTATATAAATAGGAAAAATTGTATTTTTTGTTAACACTAATAAAGCTCCACATACCTTTTAAGTTCACTGATAAATTTGATGACAAGGCCCTAAATAAAGACTTCCTCAGTCTGAGGTGCTGCATTCAGCTCAGTCTCATAAATAGCAAACTCCACTTGAGATTTCATGATAGAATGCAGACTGCTTTGCCTTATGTTTTAAATGTGTTTTCTCCAATATTCCTTGTGTCAGGAGAAAAGCAACATTTTGAAGTGCTGGGAAAAACAGGGAAACTTGTGTCTGACATATTAGGATCAGATATTGCTGCTTTTTCCAGAATCTGTCCAACTTTGGACTGGCTACATTGAAGGGGGACACAGAGACATCTGGACAAGTCTCAGTCTATCACAGGGACACATTTACAAGTCTCCAGTCCATCACAGGGACACATTTACAAGTCACCAGTCCATCACAGGGACACGTGGACAAGTCTCCAGTCCATCATAGGGACACCTGGACAGGTCTCCAGTCCATCACAGGAACACATTTTTAAGTAATATAATAATAATAATAATAATAATAATAATAATAATAATAATAATAATAATAATAATAATAATAATAACTGACAAGTTATAATAATAACAAGTCTCCAGTCCATCACAGGGACACCTGGACAGGTCTCTTCTCTTAGAATTGAGAAAGCCTTTTGGATGAAGGGCGAAACGTCTTCTGCTACAAATAAAAGTCCAGTTGTTTTTTTATTGAACACATTTTTTTGATTGTAACAAAGACCTCGGTACATACCAGGCAACTAGGTTATTAGTCATTTCATTATAAAGCCAGGTTGCATAGGTACCAGGTACATACCAATTGAGTACAAGATAACATGTCATTTTATAGAATAGTCTGGTACAAAATATACATACTGGTTAAATAACCAGTATGCTACCAGTATCTGGGGTATGTACCTTTCTGTATTATGTATTAATATTGTATAAATCTGTGTTACACTTTTAAATACTTTATTTAAAAAAAAAGTTCCTCCATATTTTTTTCAACCTGTAGCTTGGATATCTTTGCCAGTTGTGTTGGGGGAGCTGGTAATCTGTAAAATTCCCTGTGAACACGGATGTCATGGCCCAAGAAGTCTGCAACCTGGTCAAGTTCATTGTTTTTTAAGTTCAAGACTTGTGAGAGCGTGGCTACATGTTTCCGTAGTTGTGTTGACCTGAGGAACTCTGGGTGCTATGCTCCACACTGGCTTGCATGAACACGCAGACTGTCCTGTCCTCTGTAGTGACTCATTGATTTAGGTCTTGCAAATAGAAATAAGTTTGTTTGTAAAACAACACATGTCTCTCTCTTACTTGCCAATAAAGTCAGTGCATCCACCACATTTGGTGCGAGTAAAACTGCAACCTTTCGGCCTCTTTTCACAATGATTTCAACCCGAGTGAAATGGCTGCAGAGCTTCTGTTCAACCGTTGACAAACCCATGGCAACATCATCATGGAGCTTGGTGGTGTCACGCTCCATAAAACTTCGTAGGTGCATCTTTGAAACCTCTCCTGCTCGTCTACGATTGAACACAATGACCTATGCAAGTGTAACTTTTGCAAGTTCTGCATAAGTCTGGGGGCTGGCTTCATCTTTCAAGGTGTTAAAGGCATTTTCTCCTGATTTATTCAGATGCTGATGCAGAAGCTTAACATCTTCAGTGAATGGTAATGTTAATGGCCTATTGTATTTGGCATGATTTTAAGTGCTAAGGGCACTATGAGACACCATCTCTGACCATTTTAATGAGCACAGTTTTTTGAATGCGTCTGACGACTTCATCAGTTGTTCATCTTCTGCCATGAGTGCTCGGCAATGAACAAGGTTACAGATTTTGTTCAGTGTATGTCCCAGTTTTATGGCAAGGCTTGTTTTTTTGTATGAACGTGTTTCTTCATCAAAGCCTGACACAGTCTTTACTGCTTGCACAACTCTCTGGAAGTTAGCAGGTTTCACAGCATCCTCTAGGTTATGTATTGCATATTTTGTGCGCAGACATATCAACAAACGGCCAACTTCATGAAGCTTTTGTCGCATGTAGTCGTATTTTGAGGGGTCTTGTCCATGTCTGTTGTGGAGTGACTGAGCAAACTGAATAATA
>JBBPBX010002929.1:13409-34055 GCA_038048925.1 Garcialebias charrua
ATATATACTGTGTGTGTCTGTGTGTTTTATCATCAATTCACAGAAATGTCTTCACCTGAAGAGTGGACCCAGGTGGAGGAGAACAAACCTTGATATTGTTAAACAGATGGAGACATCTTCAGGATCTGTAGAACATCAGGACTGATGCTGCAGAAAGCTACGTTTGTGCATCAAGACATCAAAATATGCAGAAATACTACAACTGGCCAGAGCATTGAGATGAAAATGAATCAATGAAAATATGAATTTAATATTTTTTCTGACAGTTCAAATGAACATATTGTTTGAAAAAAAAAGGATAAGAAAAGTCTAAAAAAGTTAAGTCTGGTCCTCTGGACATTCAAAAAACAAAACAAAACAGCAACCATTTTTTTTGTAGAAACGTTGCATCTTTTATCCGAAAGACTTCTTCAGTCTGAGGTGCTGTATTCAGCTCAGTCTTATTCATTCAACCTTTATTTATACAGGCTAGCCTCGTTGAGCCACGGAGACTCATTTACAAGAGGGACCTGTCTCACTCACACCTAGGGTCAATTTAGAGTTAACAATCAGCCTAACTTATAAATAGCACCTTCTCATAGTGATTCAACCAGTTTGCTGCTGACAGCCAAAACTAGCTGATGGTTGCGAATGGCAAGCAACCATCAGGGTGCTAAAGATCCATCGTTAGGTTGATGGTCTTCCTTAATCATGTGAGCCGTCAGCAAAAAACTGGTTGATCCACTATGAGAAGGTGCTATTTATAAGACTGAGCTGAAAACAGCTTCTCAGACTGAAGAAGTCTTGCGAACAAAAGACGAAACGCTTCTACAATTTTTTTGTTTTTGTTTATTTGAATGTCCAGAGGACCAGACCAGACTTAAAGGTTCAGTATGTAATTTCTGGAACACGCTGGAACTTAGGAAAATTTTGAACAGAGACACGTTTCTGGTCCCTCCCCCTCAGAGCCATACATGGCTCTGTTCCCCCTCGCTCAGCAGCAGCTTCCTTTGCTCTGCCTTCACTTCATGTCCTGTCGCAGAAGCTGTGAATTTCTGTGTTTATATGTTAATAAAACGTTCTAAAAAATAAAATAAAAACATGGAGCGCTGGTCCAGCACACCAGAACACCATGAAATCAGCAGAGCCTCGGCAGCCATGTTGAACCCGAGTTTAATTCGCTCGTGACAAATTCATTAATTTCCTTATGATTTCTGACATGGACTCAGCGAGGAGGAAGCGATCACTTGACTTTTGGCAAAAAAACAAAAGAAAAGTCCAGAGCAGGGATGAAGAAGGGGAATTTAATACATTTGTGTCACATACAAAACAGTTTTGCATCGCTTTGCAATGCTTTGAACGAGAACCTGCGCGGCCGCTGCAGGCTCGCTGCGGGCTGGGACAGGGGTGGGGCGTGGGTTAGGGGGGGAGAAGTGAGAAGCTCTGTTTTTATTGGCTGGTTAAAACTGTTTTTATTGGCTGGTTAACGGCGGGTCACTTTTAGAAATGCTTTTAGATAAGCAAGGGGACAATAGTTTTTTTTTTCAGAGATTACTTGTCTAAAATCAGTATGTCAGGAGATAGTGACAGAGTGAAGAAATATGTTTAAAAAATTTGTTAGAAAAGTTACATACAGCTCCTTTAACTTTTTTATCTATCTAAGGAAGCCATCATGTTTGCTCTGTATTCACTGTGTTGGTTTGTTAAGTGTCCTTGGGTGTCATATAAGGCGCTTTTAAATAAAATGATTATTATTATTATTATTATCAGACTTGTTGAATCTTCACTTCGTCACAGTCTCCCATCCTGAGCAAGCACAAAGGCAACAACAGAAATGAAAAACTCCCATTTAACTGAAAAAAAAAAAAAAACTCCAGCAGAACCGGGCTCAGCCATCTGCTTCGACCGGCTGGGGTTTGAGAGAACAGGAAGGAGAAACAGATAAACACAGAATGACAGGTCCAGGTAAACTTTCTAGGAAGAAAAAAAAAAACACATGTTAAGATATAAATAATTACAAATACACACGGGTAGAGTAGAGCAAGAAAAGACAGCAGCAGAGTGAGGAAATGTGGTCAGTTCGTCCTCCATAAGCCTAAGATATAGCTCAGGAAACCTAAGTTGGCCTTAACTATGGATTCATCAAAAAGGAAAGACTTAATCTTGTACTGAACAATGTGTCAGCCTCATGGACAAAAACTGGAAGTTGGTTCCTCAAGAGAGGAGCCTGAGAACTGAAGGCTCTGCCTCCCATTCTACTTTTGGAAACTCTAGGAACCACAAGTAAACCTGCAGTCTGAGAAAATATGGAACAATAAGATCTGTAATATAAGATGGAGCTAAGTTGTTGAGAGCGTTGTTAGAAGTAAGATTTTGAATTATATTCTGGATTTGACAGGGAATCAATGGAGAGAAGCTAAAACTGGAGAGATATGATCTACCTCATTAAAACTCCAGCAGCATTTTGGATCAATAAAAGCAGATGATAAACAATTGCAATAGTCCAGTCTAGATGTAAATGAAGGTGAATCCACATTTCAGCTTCACTGTGGACGGAGTCATCATGAAACCTGTTTTCTTTCCTTTTTTAAGGTAAAAATTTACAGTAACACATGATTTAATAAACAAAAACGTCTTGTCCTCGCCAGCTCTGGAAAATCCAACCAGGCATGAGAAAAGCAAGTTCCAATAATGTGACAGACATGAAGTTGAAGTTCAGAGGAAATATTCCAGCTGAAACAAAAATCAGTGCCTCTTGTTTCTGATCAAGAACCAGAAAAGCCTCTGCCTGTGGTCAGCTCCTGCAGCGCCCTCTGCAGGCTGCATCATTCCTTTGTGTGTGTGTGTGTGAGGTTGTTTTATGTGTCCTTGTAACACCTGTGTTTTGTGGTACGACAGGTACGTGTTCATGACCATCTACGCCTGTGAGGTGATCCTGAAGCTTCTGGCCCGAGGCGTCTGCTTGGGACGCTTCACCTTCCTCAGAGATCCCTGGAACTGGCTGGATGTCCTCAACATCATTGCGTAAAGACCAAGAATACACACGCAACAACACAGACACATATGATGCACACACACACATTTCACACACCTCATACACAACAGACTTGATACATACATATACACGATGCACAATGAAAATGATGATGAAACTAATGATGATGACGACGACGACTAAACTGATGACGATGACGAGACTGAAGATGATGATGATGATGATGAGACTGAAGATGATGATGATTCTGTGTCTGTGTTTAAGGTTTGTGCTCCAGTTGTTTGTTTCAGAAAAACTTTTTGCTCTGACAACAATCGCTCGTGTGATGAAGCTATTCGCCTACAGACCAGGTGTGTGTTGTTGTTTATTACCTGCAGGTGTGTGTTGTTCTTTGTGAAGATGTCAGAAACAGCTAACTGCTCATCGTCTGTTTTCTGCCTCCTCAGACCTGAAGAAGACCGCTGAAGCTTTAATCCAATCAGTGAAGAGGCTTGCTGATGTCATCATCCTGTCCACGTTCTTCCTCAGTATTTTAGCTCTGATTGGGCTTCATTTCTTCATGGGAGTTCTCAGACATAAATGCGTGTTTTTGCCAACCCATGCTGAAACAGCAGACAACATGACCACCACATCACCTCTGGTCCTGGACAACTTCACGAGCAGCTACCCTGACGGACTCTTCAACGTCTCTGACGACATCAGTGAATCAAGTACAGTGATAATACCTTTGTTTAAAGGGTTAAACTGTGTCAGTGTGAGGTTTTAGGTGTTTTAATGAGTGTCCAGATGTTCATCCTGTTTGCTTATGGAGTTAAACTGAGTCAGTGTGAGATTTGAATGAGTGTCCAGATGTTTTCACATATGATGTTATGTCTGTAAAATTAACTGAATGATCCTGAACGTGTTTCTCTGACAGGAAACCTTTATTACCTGCCTGATGGTGTTAATCCTCTGGTGTGTGGGAACTTGTCGGACACTGTGTATGTAAATAAGACACCACTTGCTTCTGCCGAGGTCGGACGCTTCTCCTCCCACTTCGCTTTGCTTTGCTGCTTTGTCTGTCTGTGAAACTGCTTGAGTCTTTCTTGCAAATCTTCCAAATCATAATTATGGACTTATTCAGCCACTTGGTCCCTCAACACAATTTGATAACATTTCTTCAAGGAGAAGACAGGCTTTAGGCGAGTCGGTTTGCCCTGTTGGCATGCACGCAGCTGGATATCTCATTGACTTGAAGACTTCATGCGTGTCTATTCTCTGCTGTCATCTGTGAATTTTAAGGACATATATTTAATTGGATTTATGATAACTGGTTCCTGCTTTTTGGATTCGGCAGGTTGCTGGTTTTATCTACAATTAAGGAAGTCGCTTGCAGCAAATTGGGACCCAATCACGCTGCTTGCCTTTGTGATGGCTTGGTTCATGCCTGTGTACCCAGACTCAATTGCCTTAGGCAGAATGGATCAGATCTCTTTTTTTTTTTTTTACTCAGGCACGTTTCCATTGGTGTGTGGCCACATAATTTGGACATTTCTGAACCGTTTTTGGACCGACACAGACTCAAGGTAGATGTCATTATGTTCTGCCTGCACCCAAATCAACTGTGTTATCTGAATCTGGCTCCCCCGGCTGGCCTTGAAGGCCACCTTATCTGTATACGCCTGGAGGACATGTACCGGTAATCTGACGCTCAACCCCCTGCCCATCAGGGAATTCCACCGTCAACCAGATTGAACCTGCTGAATAAAATTCTATAATCATTTCAGGACTCTTGGATTCTCATTAGTGTTGACCTTGACCATTCCCCGACATACCTCGAGAATGTTTACAGATCACACCGGAGGGAGCTGGCTGATTATTCCATCCTTTTCAGAACTCACAGTGCCCTCGAGAGCATCTATGGACATTGCTCACCGCTCTCGGTGTCTCCCCGCCTTCTGCAGAATGTCTACGTCACTATGTGCTTATTTGTGCAAGGTGTTTTTTAATATTAGAATTTTTCTTCTCAGGCAAGAAGAAAGATTTTAATAGGACTTTTTTCGCCTCCATTCCCTAATGTGTATAATTTCATTACTTTTTGTCTGTCTAAGCAGATCTCACTTGTAAATGAGTCTTCTAGGCTCACAATGGGCCTCATGCAAGAACATGTTCGTATTTTTATCCTAAATTTCTCTTACTTTTGTTCGTACGAAGCGTTCGTACGAACATGCCACGTCAGATTCAACAAACTCTTCTATCCTCAGGAAAAGTGTGTAAATGAGCTGCGTACGTATGATGAATTCCACCTGTTCTATCCACCTGCGCGTGCACGCGGAGAGGTTATTTACATAATTCCCACCCCTCAAAACACCATATAAGGCTACGTTTCCTGCCTCAGAGAGCAGGAAGTGTCCATTCATAAAAATGACAGCGAGAAGTAAAAAGAAGAACTTTACTGGTGCGGAGATTGAAGTTCTGCTCTCAGAGTAAATAACTAACTAACTAAATAAATAAATCTGTAATTTTTAGCAGCGTCAGCTGTGAATCTGCTTTAAAGCCGAGGACCCACTCAAACGTGCGGCGCGCACGGACCATCCCCGGGGCACGGGGGGTGGGCCCGGGCGCGACGTGCGGGAGGCGCACGGGGGTCGACGTGGGGCGCTCGGCGATCCTCGGCACGCGGCCGGCCCACGGAACTTTGTACCCAGCGGCGTGGCGGTCCTGCTCGGCCGTCCCGCCGCGGCCCCCGAGTACCCGCGTACTCGTCCGCGACCCGTCCGGGCCGCGGCGGTGGGTGTGAAGCCGCTTTATTTTAATTTAACCAATTTGTGTCGTTGCAGTTAATATTATAATATTATAAATCTGTAATTTTTAGCAGCGTCAGCTGTGACTCTGCTTTAAAGCCGAGGAATGAAATGTGCTGTAATGTCATGTCTCCCGTGGGTTGTACAGTCACAGAAATAAAAATCGTATTTATCTCTCCAGCCCTGCTCTGGTTTTTCTTTGGTCAAATATTTTTAATTTTAGTGTAAACAACTGTGTTACATTATAGTTTCACTTATTCAGAAGAGCTGTCGCGCACCGCTACCCCCGCCCCCCCCACATGCAAGTGTCCGATGTGTTTTTGAACAAAAGCATTTTAAAATGTCTCGAAACTTCAATTAACTTCATATTAATATTGTAGTGCTATACAACAAAATTAATAGCTGCTTTATTTTAATTTAACCAATTTGTGTCGTTGCATTTATATCCATCCATCCATCCATTTTCTTCCGCTTATCCGGGGTCGGGTCGCATTTAATATTATAATTCTAATTCAAACAGAACAGCCTCTTTTCAACATAATTATAGATTGTGATTCATTTTCAACTCAAAATATCTAACATCCATCCATCCATCCATCTTCTTCCGCTTATCCGGGGTCGGGTCGCGGGGGTAGCAGCCTAAGTAGGGAGGCCCAGACTTCCCTCTCCCCAGCCACTTGGAGCAGCTCCTCCGGGGGAATCCCAAGGCGTTCCCAGGCCAGCCGAGAAACATAGTCCCTCCAGCGCGTCCTGGGTCTTCCTCTGGGTCTCCTCCCGGTGGGACATGCCCGGAACACCTCACCAGGGAGGCGTCCAGGAGGCATCCTAACCAGATGCCCGAGCCACCTCAACTGGCTCCTCTCGATGTGGAGAAGCAGCGGCTCTACTCCGAGTCCCTCCCGGATGACTGAGCTTCTCACCCTATCTCTAAGGGAGAGTCCAGCCACCCTGCGGAGAAAACTCATTTCAGCCGCTTGTATCCGAGATCTTGTTCTTTCGGTCATAACCCAAAGCTCATGACCATAGATGAGGGTGGGAACGTAGATCGATCGGTAAATTGAGAGCTTTGCCTATTCTTAAAACTAATGAAATATAAAGTTATTAGTGAAGAAAATCCATCTGGATAACAGCAGACTGACTGCTCGTAAAATATACGACAGGTCTGGACCACACGTAAATTTTGTTCGTATCTGAAAAAAATCTTAGAATACGACAACATTGTTGAATGCCACAAATGCTCCTAAATCACTCGTACGCACAGTTTAAGAACAAATCTGTGCGTACGAACGGTTCTTGCATGAGGCCCATTGTGACTTATCTGTCTAAATAAAGGTTGAATCAATGTGTTTTCTAAAACAACAACAACAATAAGACCACGTGATGTGTTCAGGGCCTGTCCAATGGGAACAATCTGCCTGAAGACCGGAAGCAACCCTAACTATGGATTCACCAACTTTGACTCGTTTGGTTGGTCTCTGCTGGCTCTACTCAGAATCATGATGCAGGACCTCTGGGATAACCTGCTGAAACTGGTCAGAACCCAACTGGTCTCAAGACACACATTGGTTTTAACGTACCTGTCTCACCTGCCTGTCTGCCACATCTGCCATATCTTTCTTTTCTTTGTTTGTCTCACCTGTCAGTCATGCATTCTGGTCAAATATGTCCTTTTTCCATTTCTTTCTGTCTCACCTGTCTGTTTGTCCTACATGTATGTCTATCTGTGTCTCTTACCTGAACAGTCTGTGTCACCTGTCCTTCTTACTTTTCTTTCTGTCCCACCTGTCTGTCCTCAGATGATACAAGGAGCAGGTAAAACCTCTGTGAGCATCTTTGTCCTGGCCTTCTTCCCCGGATGTTTCCTGGTGCTCAGCCTCATTGTGGCGGTGGTTGCCATGGCGCTGGCAGAGCAGAAAGAGGTGGAGTCTGCTGAGGCCCAACAGCAAGAAGAAGAGTACAATCGGATTGTGAGGGTGCTGAAAAAGGGGGAGGAGATGGAGGAACAGGTGGGTTCACTTGGATGGAAGCTGAACGTGTTGTATCTAAAGATGTTTTCCATAACTTGGACCATTTTTACAAAGTAGACAACTTCTATAAGAAAAAAGTAAAAAGTTTTAAAGTTATTTTAAGGAGCCTAGAAAATATGACTCAGCTGTTTTGTCAGTGTGAGTCAGCATATAATACGAGGCCAAGTGTGAAGAAGCTACAGGTATGGTCCTTCTTCTGTTCATTTTTTCCAGTTTTCTGTATTCTTTTCCATCTGTGTTTTCATTGGGTGGCAGGCCTCTGGGAGGGCGGAGCTTCTGGACGAACATAAGTCACCAGAGAAGAAAACACTGGCCACACAGAGCCAGGAGATGGAACACGTCACCATGGAAGGTATGTGTCCATTTGAAGACCGCATCGCCACAGGAACCACACTGGTCAGGTGTCTCACTGAACACTGTGTTTCAGACTGTGAGAATGAACTTCGACCCCACCGCTGTGCCTTTGCTCACAACATCCTGAAAGGCGACTGTTGTGGCTGCTGGCGGCAGCTCAAAGAAAAGCTCCGCCCCTTTGTCACGAGCAGGCTCTTTGATCTGGGGATTATCCTTTCCATCATCCTCAACATCATCTTTATGGCCACAGAACATTATCCAATGATGGAGGAGACCTACGACCTGCTGTCCAACACAAATCTGGTCAGTGATGAAGATGAGTCCAGATGTTTAGATAGGTTTTCATCACATGGTGATGTCATATTGAGACAGATCTGATGATAGGCTCACCCGCTCTGGTCATATGACTGAAGTACAGTTTAACCTGACCTCTGACCTCCTTTGTAGGTGTTTCTGGCCATCTTCACACTGGAGCTTCTCCTGAAGCTCATGGCTCTTGGTGTACTCGGCTACTTCCAGGTAAGACAGATGCCAATCGGTTCTTCTCCTCCTGAACATTTCATTGTACCATCAACCTTGTGTTAAACTTGCATATGACAAATAAACACAACTTGAACTTGAACCTGAGACACGTTCTTTGTAAAGAGCAGTAAATAACTGCTGTAACACACTCCCCAGTCAATGACTCACCATGATGTCACCTATCAATCGTTGTGTGATATCACCCAAACACTTTAGGACAGGCTTTGTTTGTCTGTCACCATGGAAACTTACTTATTGTTCTGTTGGTTCCAGGACCGTTGGAACATCTTTGACTTCATTGTCGTTGTCCTCGGTCTGTTGGAGGTTGGACTGGGAGGAGTGGAGGGGCTGTCCATGCTGCTCGCTCTGCAATTGGTCAGTGAGATGATGACATCATTAACCTCACTGACATCATAATATCAATAAAGTCACGTCTGTTGCATTTTTTCTGTCCTCACCTGTCAGTACTTGCCTACTGTATGTTCACACATATCCTACCTGTTGACACCTGTCATCCCCTGCCCTCGTCTGTCCTCACCTGTCCTTACCTGTCCTTACATGTCTTCATCTTTCTTAACTTATTATTATTATTATATTATTATTATTATTAACTTGTCACATTTTTTTAAGTGCTGACACGTCTTTAATTGTTCTTACCTGTCCCCATCAGTCCTTTTCATTCTTTACTGGTTTCTGTTTATACCTACCTGCTCTTACTTGTTGACACCTGTCCTTCCCGGTCCTCTGTCTTTAGTTGTCTTTACCTGTCCCCATTTGTCATTTTTTATCTTTACCTGGTCCAACTTGCCCACATCTGGCATCTATACTCACCTGTCAAAACCTATATGTTCTCCTCTGTTGTCACCTGTCTTTACCTGTGTTTACCTTGTCTTGCCTATCGACACTAGTACCCACCTGTCTTTACTTATCACCACCAGTCCTGACCTGCTGTCATTGTTATTCTGTCCTCATCTGTCCCCACCGGTTTTTAAATAACCACCTTTATGCATCAATCTGTCTCTGTTTTTACAGCTGAGAGCCCTGAGGTTGGGTCGGTGGTGGTCCACACTGCGTGCACTGATGAGGATTGCATGGTCCTCAGTGAGTCTTCTTGGTCTGGTTCTGGTTTTCATGGTCTTCATGTTCGCCGTGGTCAGTATGGAGCTCTTCCAAAGGGACTACCAGGACACGTTCTGTAGGATCTCGACTGACTGTGTGCTTCCTCGCTGGCACATGAACGACCTTTTCCACGCTGTCCTGCTAGTCTTCAGAGTCCTGTTTGGCGAGTGGATTGAAACCATGTGGGACTGCATGGATGTGTCAAATCGGACCGTTTGTGTCATATTCTACATGACGGTTCTGTTCACCGGAAACCTGCTGGTGAGCTCCAAACCCAGAAACCCACACTCACTAAACCCACACTCAATTTGGTTTTAGAGGTTTAGTAAGGTGATCTCAACAAGTCACTTCAACTATTAAGCACCAGGACATTAAAAAAAGTCGGAACTTTCTGGTCTTTGGATCTGATCTTGGTCCAGGTCTGTCAGCTGTGTTCCAAGTCTTCATAGAGATCTAGTTCACCTAAGGGAGGTCCTGTCAGAGAACTCCTGTATGAACTACAGCTTCATGTCTCATACTGTGAGGGTGGCTCGGCTGGCCCAGTTTCGCCGCAAGCTCGGCAGTGAACTCCCGCCTTCTGGGCAGGAGGGCCCATTTAGGCGCTCAAAGCGCTGGGCTGAGGCCACAACCTCTGTGGCCCCTCCGAGAAAGAGGCGAGTCAAGCCTGGTCAGGGTCTCTCCACGAGAGTGGAGCAGCTGTCTACAGAACTGGCGAAGATTAAGTCCCTTTTTCAGGCACACCAACTGGGGGCTGAGCCAGGGGCAGTGACCGGACTCTCCTCCCCACCTGTGCCTAAGCTGGCTGCGGAGGAGGATGTGTTATCCTTGGCTGCCTCTGCCTCTCACTTTTTAGGTGAGGAGGAAGAACAGTCATTTCACATGTCAGATTGGTTCATTTTCTTCGTCCTGGACCGCAGATAGTGGGTCAGGTGACGACTCGATGCAGGACGTCATGCGTATGGGCCTGAGATAACTGCAGCTGGGGATCCTGCAACCAGAGGAGTCCACCCCTGGAAGTGCCTTCTTCAGGCGCGGACGGGCCCCTCCTTCCTTTTCCATCCCTCCTTTGGAAGAGTACCTAAGGGAGTTGCATGGTTGTTGGTGATCCAAAACTCTTTGTGCACCTCTTGGCGAATGGCTGAGCATTGGCGGCCATGCATGAGCCGGCTGCGGTGGGCCCGGATCGCAGGCCGGTGTTTGAACCTGCTGTCGCCTCGGGGGTCTTTATCCACATGTGGTTCAGCAAAGACTCAGCAGGAGCTTTCATGAGTCGGTCCAGCAACAAGCTGGGCAGGTTCGGACCGGGGAATCTGGCCGTTGCGCCCCTTCCCACACAGCCCTTAGGAGCTGTGGAGGGAGACGGTGGTGCCACCAGGTCAACCGTTGGATATTTCTCCCACCAGCAGCTCAGTCACTGGGCTGCTCACACTGTAGACCCATGGGTGGTTGCCACTCTAACCCATGGTTACCGGCTACAGTTCCGACGGCAGCCTCACATCTCACGCCGGGTCAAGATAACTGTAGTTGCCGACCCAGTGACAACTAGAGCACTAGGTCAGGAGCTTTCGTCCTCCTGGCCAAGGGTGCAATCAAGGCAGTGGACCCTCTGCAACAACCCAAAGGCTATCACTTGACTTACTTCCTCAGGCAAGAGGATGGTGGGTTTCGTCCCATTTCTGATCTGAAGGGACTCAACCAGTACTTAAGGGTGCTGCCCTCCCACATGCTCATGACAGCAGAGGTTCTTCAAGCTGTCATGAGGGGGAATGGTTCACGTCTATAGACCTGAAATATGCTTATTTTTATGTGCCTATTGCAGCAGAGCATCGCCGCTTTCTCATGTCTGCCTATCGGGGTCATTACTGGCAGCTCCGAGTACTCACATTCGGGCTTTTTCTTTCCCCAAGGGTGTTCACTCAGTGCGTGAAGGCAGCCCTCTCTCCTCCGCAGGCCTTCGGAGTGAAGGTTCTGCCATACTTAGACGATTGGCTTCTTTGCGCCCCGTCTTGGGCCTGTGCCTTTTGTATCACGACCCGCCTGCTCGCTCAGGTGTCCTAGTTGGGCCTTAACCTGGAGAAGATCTGCCTGATCTTTTTTCCAAACTAACACCTTTCTTGGGTGATTTTAGATTCACCCTCCAGGAGAGCTCGCCCATCTGCTCAAGGGTGGGCGGCATATTCCAGTTGGTCAGTCGGTTCAGGCTAGGCAAGCAGCCCTACATTGCCTTGGTAGCTACTAGGCAAACTGCAATCAGCCACTCGGGTGGTGCCCTTATGCCTGTTGCCACTTCGCCCCTTACAGAGGTGGCTCAACAGCTTTTGCCAGGATGCCAGGCTGCACAGGCATCACAAGCTTGCAATAACATGGTCAGGTCTTCAGGTCCTAACTGCATGGAGGGACAAAGATTATTCTTCTAGGGGTGTCCCCATGGGAGTGGTAGTTTGCTGCAGGGAAGTGGGCATGACAGATGCCAGCTCCACAGGATGGGGCACTGTGTGACAACACAGAACGGTTCAGGGCCGCTGGGGTCACAGGACCGCTCCAACCATATAAATGTGCTGGAGCTGCGTGCAATGCATTGGCACTCAGGTACTTCCTGCCCCACCTGGATGGGGGGCATGCTCTCATTCAGCTGGATAACACCTCTATTGTCTACCATATAAACCACCAGCAGACACCAGGTCAGCACAGTTTCTGAGAGTATCCAGAGAGCCCTTGGAATGGCCCTCTCCTTGCCTGTCCACCCTGCGGGTGACATACTTACCAGGGTGACACAGTCAGGTCACAAGACTTTCTCTCCCACCAGGGGTCTTCTCTGGGAGAGTGGTCCCTCCACAGTGACATAGTGCTGATGATCTGGGACCGTTTTGGTCAGGCAGAGGTAGACCTGGTTGTGACAGAGGGTCGACTCAGTGTCCCCTAGGATACTCTCCTACCGGGGCATCAGATGCGCTGGGCCAGGACGCATTGGCTCATCCTTGGCCAAGGGTCCTACTATATGCCTTTATGCCCCTTTCTCTAATTTGGTTGGGGGGACTGATATGGCACCCAAATCCTCAACGTCTTTGGCCGTGGGTATGGCCAATGCAAGGCTAGGACAGCAGCTGGCTGGAATTTTGAGCTTTGTCTCCTGTACAGTACCTACCATCTGGAGTTTCTCCAGTCTGTCCTTGCTAAGGGTCGCTCTCCTTCGATGTTTACAGTTTATGTAGAGGTAATGTCATCTGATCACGCCGGCATCAATGGCCGTGCGGTTGGGAGCCATAATCTAGTCTCTCCTCTGCGTGGTGCCCATAGGTTACACCCGCCAACAACTACACGAGCACCAGGTTGGCAGATGTCCTTGGTTCTCGAAGCTCTGTGCTCCCATCCGTTCGAACCTCTAACGCAGGTGGACCTCAAGTGGCTTTTCATGTAAGATGGCTTTTGTTGGCTGTGGCCTCAGCAAGAGGGTCAGCGAGCTACAGGCTCTCTCTCAGCTCCTCATGCCTCAGGTGGGGCCCTGAGGGCTCGGATGTTACCTTGTGGCCAAACACTACATTTGTACTAAGATGTTATCTCTCTCTAACTGTAACCAACCGTTGAGGCTGGCACGTTTTCAGCCTACACCTGGTGAGGTGTCTGGATTATTGTGCCCAGTGAGAGCACTGGAGACATATGTTGCAGCTACTGCCGACATACAATGTTCAAACCAGCTGTCAGTGTCTTACGGAGGCCCCAGGTTAGGCTATCCTCTTTTCAAACAGCGCCTCTCCACTGCCTGGGCTGCCCTGAGAGGGGTTCCGATGTAAGCAATATGTGCTGCCGCATCATGGGCTTCCCCAAGCATTTTCACCAGACTTTACAGAGTTAACGTGCCCCCCCCCCCTCATCCCTTAGGTCAGGGTTTTCTTCAAGGGTTCTCTGGGCCTCCTCAGTGAGGTATGTGCTCAGGATTCCTTGTGACATGTTGGTATTCATCATTCAGTGCGTTCAGTACCACACACTGGCAGTCAGGAGGGATGAAATAGAACAAAAGTTACATATGTAACTACGGTTTTATGAATTCCGGATGACCGCCAGAGTTTCTCTGTCACTCAGAATCCTTGCTTTCTGCACGAAGATTCTGTAAGAGCAGAGCCACAGATGATGACAGGCTATATAGCCTCTGATTGATCATCTGTGTCATACACGTGTGACTTTTTTGACATTATTACTCGAACAGCGCATGTGCAAAGGGAACATTCAGTGCTTTCAGCACCGCCCTCTGGCGGTCATCCGGGATTCATAGAATCGTAGTTACATATGTAACTTTCGTTCTGGGTTTCATTCCAGGTCCTGACACTGTTCTTGAATCTGCTGCTGACATCATTCTGTGAAGAGAAACGGACAGCTGAAGTAGGAAAAGAAACCATCACAAAGTGGACCAAGACCTGGATTCTGGCAAGATTCAGGATCTTGAAGGGACAAACCAGTTCAGAGAGTGAGTTCTTCTGTTCCCGTCTGTTGTCGCTTGTCGTTGCAGGTGACATCAGAACTTCTCTGTTTCTATCTGTCATTGTTTTACAGCTGAAGAAAACGGCAGGAAGGAACAACTGGCTTTAAGAACCGTCACCTCAGACCAGCAGAGCCTTGAAGGTTGCCATGGCAACCAGACCAAGGACTCCTGTGTTGCGTCACCTTGCCCGGCTGATGAGGCCCTGGTTAAAACAGGAGAGCAAAAACAAGTAAATCCAGTTTTACTTGTTTGTTTTTAACAAAATTAAAAGCATTTCTGTAAGACAGATCAAAGTCGAGATAAATTCAATGAAGTGGGCGGAGTCATGAACGTCCAACCGCTTTCACTTCTTGGGTTTTACTCATCAGAACATGTTGGATAAAAATATCCTCTATTCATCTTACTTACTCAAAACAAGCCACACTCAATGACAGGAGAAGATTTTTAACCGGTTTTACTTGCAAGGACAGATCTTCACAACAGGTTGCACAGATGTACAAAAATCTACATGCATGGAGCCCAGTTATAAGAAGCTGCCACAGGCAGTGTGCAAGGCTTGTTTTTATATCAGCTCCCACAGCTCACAGACAGACTGGTGTCCTTGGATTGCCAGCTGCGCATACAGTATCAAATCGGCTCCTCATTCAGTTCTCTCTGAGAGAAAATAACTGCTAACTCAAACACATGGTTCACGGGCAGTTATCATTCTCAGCCACAGTAGTTAAAAACATCCATAAACCTTGACCACAGTTACCTAACTGTAATATGTGTCCTTTGGTCCGGTTCTGGTTCAGATGTCTTGTGGTTCCCTCAGTTGTGCTGAAATGTTGTTTCTAAAGAGAAGAGGCTTTGACCTTTGACCTGCTCACAGTGGCCTGTACAGTCTGAGATGGAGCTCATTCTCTTAGCATTGCACAGTCTGACCTTCAGGGTGAATCTGCTGTGAAGATTGTCAACAGTCTGAAATATTTTCCACTTGTGAATAGTCTTTCTTTTTGTAGAATGATGGGCTCTAAATGACCTTTGACCCCTCCCAGATTGACGGGCAGCAGCAGCTGCTTCTCTGAGGTCATTGCTGATGTCTTTCCACGTTGGTGTTGTGTTAACACACACACCTGTATGCTCCAGAGCAGCAGAACCTCCTGATGAGGATCAGGTAATCAGCTTCTGACTGATCCTGAGATCCCGTGGAAGCAGTGAGGCTGAAACCAGTTTTAACTCACAGCTTTAAGTTTTTGTTTATGTTTGATAAACAATGAAACAGTGGAACCTGTTGTGTGTTTTTGTTCACTTGAGAACTTGTCAAATTTTATTATATGGTCAAGCTCAGATTTATTATGTCTTGATATGTAAAACCCAAGAATTAAAAGAGACGTGTCTTTCTTTTTGTAATCAAGTCACTTTAAGGGTGAAGAAAAATCAAAACAACAGCAAAAGTTTTTTTTATTTAACAGAAACATGTTAGGTTCTTCCTGAGCATGTGAATCTGTTGAACACGTTTCCTTTAGTGTGAAGACGTCCAGGAGTTTAAAGACCCTGAAACAGGAAGTAAACCCGAGGACTGCTGCTGTGAATGTACGTACACAAACACAAAAACACATGTTCTGTGCACATGTCCCATATTTCTGAAACATGACCAGAACAGCGTGAGCTGATCGGGGATCCATTGCTCTGTGTTTCAGGTTGTTATCGCTGCTGTGCAATCCTGGATTTAGACACGTCCCAGGGTGCAGGGAGGGTCTGGTATAAGTTCAGGACAGCTTGTCTTCTCATCGTTCAACACAGATTCTTTAAGGCTTTCATTGTCTTTGTCATCCTTCTGAGCATCGCCGCCTTGGTAGATACAAACACGTAAACAACAACGATAAACATCAGCTCAAGTGTACACACCGGACCTTCAGAATCAGTGTATTTGTTCAGTCAGTGTTGAGCGTTTCCCTACTGATTCAAACACGTCCTCACCTTCTGCACAGCTAACAGAGAAGCTGTAACTGTAACTAGGAACCAACCGTTCATACGGTCCAAAACCCCTGACACAGAACCACTGACACAGTTATAATTTTTTATTATATTTTGCTTCAAAGCAGTCAGACTTTCCTGTAATCTTTTAAAGTTGTCTGGATCAACAGTCCTTCTGACTTTCTGAAGGTCTTAGAAAAATTTCTTTAAACTTCGGCTGCGTTTTTGTTTGGTTTTGGTCTTTACTTGAACACATTCAGAGGAATGTTTTTAACTCTGACCTCTGACCTCATTCAGCAGCCAAAGTTAGCTAATTTCTTTGGTTTACAACAGGAATCTGTATAAAAGTTTCTAAGAAATTTAAAAAGTAAAAATAGGAAATTTATTTTACATTTATTATTAACAAGAAATATATAAATGTTGTTGTTATTGAATATGTGTTTGTTTGTTTGTAAGCACACAGGTCTGTCTTCACAGAACCAATCTCGTTCATGAATGGATAATCTGGTGTTTGTACACTGTCGGTGAAACCATGACTGTGTTTGTGGACAGATGTTTGAGAACATCAACCCTCAGCAACGTCCAGTCCTGCAGATGGTCTTGGACATAGCAGACCAAGTGTTCACCTACATATTTCTGATGGAGATGCTTCTCAAATGGATCGCCCTCGGATTCAAAAAGTACTTCAGGAGCTTCTGGTGTTGGCTCGACTTCATCGTCTTAGACGTAAGAACGTGATCGATACCACAGATTAGTGGTAACCGAACGATAACTAACAGAAACCGAAGCATTAAGACTGATGTGTGCGCAGACGAAAAATAGATAGATTAAAGCTAACTCAACCCTGTACTGTATTCTAACTAAGTTTCATTTTGTTGGACACAAAACCAACACTGAGATCAGTTTTTACTCATTTACTGGTATTTTTATTTTATTTTTCCTGAACTATTTTGCTATTTAACCAGTATTTTGCACTGGGAGCTTTATATTGGACTTTTGGATCTCTTGGTTTGGTACTAGCAGCCTGTGAGAAAATCACAATGCAGTCCCATTTCTTTAGCTTGATCTATTAGAAATACCACAGAAAACAAAGTTAGACTCAAAGTAATATTTTAACCACAGCCAATCCAGACCAACCCAGACCAACCCAAGCCAATTCAGATCAACATAAACCAACCCAGACCAACCAAACACTGGTGGTCAACAAACCAAAGAAGACAGTGGTGGCAGATGTTGTGATCACCGGGCATCAACACATTAAGGCCCTGTACACACGTAGCCGCATATCAGTAAAACCGAACAGTTTATCATGCGGTTTGGCCTTTCATCCACATGTGAACTCCAGTTTATGTAACTATAAACGAATAATAAAAAAACTCCAACCAAAGTGGAGATTTGATAATTCTCCGCTTTCGAGTCTGCGTGTGGACTTTCAGAACCGGAGGTTTTTGCTCCAGCTGGAGCGGCGCTGACGCCACATAATGCTCGGCGAAAAATAAAAGCTAAAATGTCAACATACCTGCTCTGACATGATTCCCAGTCGACATTTTCCTGCGTTTTATTAACTTTGTACTCCAACACGGTATTTAATAGTAGTTCTACCTCGCGGTCTGTCCACACAAATGAAAAAAAAAAGAAAGAAATAATAACAGGAAGTTGCGGCTGAGTTGAAGGGTTGTGACAGCACTACACTGCCACCTATGGGTTCAGCATGTTCATTACAACGCTCTGTGGTGAAAATAAACGGGAACATGTAGACGAACATTTTAAATATCCGAACATGTATGGACAGAGATATTTTTTTGCGCAGATATTCGTTTTTCAAACACCAGGCTACGTGTGTACAGGGCCTAAGAAGCCTCCTTGTTGCTCTATGTAGATCTGCTGCTTCCTGCTTACCTGTAGAACAATGTCATCAGCAGGTGTGTTTTACCTTCCAGGTGGCTCTGTTCTGTCTGATTTTGAACTCGCTGGGTTACTCAACGGAACCGCTAAGGGCCGTAAGGACCTTGAGGGCCCTGTCTCGCTTTAAAGGCATGATGGTAAGACAGGCACTTTGAACTCTAAAGACAAAAAGAGGTGAGACATGAAACTGACAGGGGAAAAAACAAAACACAGATGCAGGTGATACAAAAAAGTGAGACAGACACACAAACCGCTGAAACAATCGCAGACAAATGAGATACATGAGAAAGGTGAGACTGATTGATGAGACTGATTGATGAGACAGTCCGATGAGGCTAGAAGTTAAGACTGACAGGTGAGACAAACACACAAACAAGACTAACAGGTGACTGTGAAAGGTGTGACTGACAGGTGAGACTTATAGGTGAGACAAACAGGTGAGACTGAAAGGTGAGATAGACAGGCAGTTTATTTCTTTAAAGTCCTAGTTCTATCCCCTCCATGTGTTTAACAGTATAAAGTTAAGCCCCACCCCCACACATTTTCTTTTTCTCAGGGATTTTTACCACTTTTTTATACAGTATTTGTTGGTGTTTTGTGTTATGCTATTCATTTTTTGTTTATTGTATGCTGTGTTGTGATATTTGTTTTTGTGTTGTTTGTAGTGTAGACCTTTGGAAATTTTATAGACGCCCAGATGCTCCTGCTGTGTCTTCAAGAAACACATCTCACCTCCACCTATCTTTCTGTGCAGGTGGTGCTGCGATGGATGGCGGCGAGCATCCCCTCTATGTGCAGCACGTTGCTGGTTATTCTGTTTGTCTGGCTGCTTTTCAGCATCCTGGGGGTGAACCTGTTTGCAGGAAGGTTCGCTCACTGCTTCAATAAGACAAGTGGAACCTTTTTGCCAGAGTTTCTGGTGGAAAACAAGTCCATGTGTCTTTCCCTTCCTTTAAACTCTAATGAGGTCCACTGGAAGAACTACATCAAGTTTAACTTTGACAACGTGGGGATGGGTCTCCTTTCTCTGCTGATCATGGTCAGTGTTATATTTACACCATGAAATCATGAAACATTCATCTTTTTCATTAAACTTAGTCACCAAATAAAATAGGATGTTATCAGCATAATGTTTGACAGGAAACCGTTTCCTATGTGGTGATGAGATGCTGCTACCAAGTAAACAGTTTAACCGCTGTTGCTCAGTTGAACATTAGGATTTATCCTGACTGAAATTATATTTACATTTATTCTTGACATCAAACCAAATTTCAAAATGTTCAGAAATAATCCTGCAGTAACTTACAATTAATGGAATTACATTCTGTTTTCTAATAAAGTTCTGCATTGATTCAGGCAACATCAACAGGCTGGCAGGACATAATGTACTCAGCTGTGGACTCCAGACAGGTCAGTACATTTTTTGGTACTGGCACTGCTACTGATGTTAACCAATCCCATTATTGCTAATGGCGCTGGTACTGACACTGATACCAGTAGCCATTCTTATTTGTGTATGTGTATGTGTGTCTGCAGGTGGAGTCACAGCCAGAGTATGAGTCCAACCTGTACATGTACCTATACTTCATCCTTTTCATCATCTTCGGCTGCTTCTTCACCTCCATCCTGTTCATTAAAGTCTTCATTGATGCACTCCACCAATATAGACACAAGATAAGATAACTTTGGTTACCATGGTTATCAAGACATCAAAGTAATTCCTATAATTGCCACGGGAGCAGAGTTGTTCAAATAGTTACAAGGGCAGAGTAGTTACTATGACAGCAGCATATTTTTAATGATAGGACACAAATTTTTATAGTTAACATGGGACAGAGTTGTTCCAGTAGTTACTACAGCAGAGAAATTTATATAATTAATATGAGAGCAGACAAGTTTATATAGTTACAGTGTGAAGTAGTTCCTATAGTTACAACATGAGCAGAATAGGGCGGCCGTGGCGTAGTGGTAATGGCAGTCGTCCCCCGATCAGAAGGTTGGAGGTTCGAATCCCGGTTCCCCACACCATGTGTCGTTGTGTCCCTGGGCAAGACACTTAACCCCGAGTTGCTCCCGGCAGGACTGGATGGCGCCTTGCATGGCAGTCTGCCGCTACCGGTGTATGAATGTGTATATGAATGGGTGGATGGTTGGTATTGTAAAGTGCTTTGGGGCTCCTTACAGGGGGCTGGAAAGCGCTATATAAATAAGCTCCATTTACCATAGTTACAATGGGGCAGAGTAGTTCCTATAGTTATCACATGGCAGAGTAGTTCCTATAGTTACCATGGGGCAGAGTTGTTCCTGTAGTTAATGTGGGGCAGAGTGGTTCCTGTAGTTACAACAGGGCAGAGTTGTTCCTATAATTACCATGGGGCAGAGTTGTTCCTATAGTTATCACGGGGCAGAGTAGTTCCCATAGATATCATGGGGCAGAGTTGTTCCTGTAGTTACAACAGGGCAGAGTAGTTCCTACCATGGGGCAGAGTTCTTCCTATAGTTACCATGGGCCAGAGTTGTTCCTTT
>JBBPBX010002929.1:34150-47274 GCA_038048925.1 Garcialebias charrua
TATATATATATATATATATATATATAAATAAATGTGGGGCAGAGTTGTTCCTATAGTTACCATGGGGCAGAGTAGTTCCCATAGTTATCATGGGGCAGAGTTGTTCCTTTAGTTAATGTGGGGCAGAGTTGTTCCTATAGGTATCATGTGGCAGAGTGGTTCCTATAGTAACCATGGGCATGAAGTCCCAGCAGATCTGAAGCAGAGATTCTCCATGCTCATGATTTTTTTTTGTATCTCTCAGTTAATTCTTCTACACTGTTTTTTTATTGTCTTTACATTGGAGGGAAAGATGTTTTCATGACGACCGATCAGTTGAAGTTTTACAGAACTGTGAGGAAAATGTTCTCCAAGACACCTGAGAAAGCTGTTCCACGACCACAGGTGAGGTCATGCTTGATGCCTCAGTTCAGGTGTGTGTTTGGGTCAGAGGCCAGGTTGACACTCAGATGTTTCTCCTTTGACCTTTAACCTCTAGCATTCAAATGTTTTCCCTGTGAACTTTGACCCCTCAAACCGACACTCTGTTTAAACAGCTCAGTCCAGAAACTCTCTGCCAGCTGCTCTACAACACACCTCTTCCTTTCAGACCGAGTCACTCCATCAGATTTGTGTCTGTTCTGGGCTCTGTGGGACCATCCAGGTCCCATAATTGACTCGTTCCATCACGTCCAAACTACTGTCAGACAGTTATAATTTGTCAGAGTTGCCAGACTTCCCTCTCTGGTTCCTGGTCTCAAGTCAGTGAAAACTGCTGACCAACTGATTTGGAAATACTGTCTTCTTTCTACCACCAGAACCAGTGCCAGGCTGGGCTCTTTGACTTGGTGACTTCTCCCATCTTTGAGATTGTGGTGATGATGTTGATCTGCGTATATGTAGTGGTTAGGATGGTGGAGACTGATGACCAGTCCATGGAGACAGACATAGTTCTGTTCTGGATTTTCTTCATCATCATCATCCTCTTCTACATTGAGTTCATCCTGAAGATTGTTGCTCTCCGACAACACTACTTCAGCTTCGGCTTGAACATCATGGACTTTGTGATTCTCATCTTGGTGATCTTAGGTGAGTCTTCAGTAGATGGTATCATTTCAACACATTATCTCCTATCTGCAGAGGAGTTTTTTTAAAAATTAAAGTATAATAATATAGGACAGAGTACCGTTAAAAAAAACTCCTCTGCAGATAGGAGATAATGTGACAAACAACTACCGGTACATAGGAAATTGTTTTTGGAATGAAAGGAGACAGGACGACAACTTATGTCTACGACTTGATCACTCTGTCCCTAAACATTTCAAACAAATACGAACAGATTACAGGTAGTCCCCGATTTACGAGCGCTCTGATCTACGAGGTTCCAGACTTACGAGCTGGCGAATTTTTGGAAAAAACGCAAAAAATACTGAGTTTTCATGTGTTTTTTCACAACAGTTAGTTAGATAAACATATAGACACACGTTTCCGATCATTTTTATGCACTCATAAGCAGTTTTTGGATGAAAATAGAGTGTTTGTAGTCGCGCTAGCGAAAACCGTTCCAATTTACGAGCGAAATTCCGGATTTACGAGAGAAATGGCGGCCGTTCCGAAATACGAGATTTCCGGTTTACGAGCGCCTCGTTGTAACGGATCTCGCTCGTAAATCGGGGACTACCTGTATTCTGACTTGTTCTTCAACTTAGCCACAGTTTTCTGAATAAGACACACAGTTTGATTCATCATATGAAGAAGTGATCAACACCGTAACAACATAAACCATGATCATACAATGACAAGAGTTATTCTGTTGATTAATTCTGAATTAACACAAATTAGAGTCTCTTCTGATTTGTGTCTGTTAATTCAAAATAAATGTACCGTAATAACATAGTGTCCACTCGTCTCCTTGAGAGCTTCAAGAAAAGTGTAACACTAAGAGTTTCAGAGAGATGTGAAAATGTGTAAATCCAGGTCAGAGATGAGGGTCTATATCACTACAAAAGTTAGTACCGGTAGTTGTTTGTCCGATGTTGCTGAGCGAAAAGGGGTAATTGGAAATACCCTCCATTCATATGTCTGTCCATTCATGTTTTGAGCTCGATAACTTGAAAATTAAGTGAGGGATCAACTTCCTTATTGGTGTTTGATTGTACAGTATCAAGACATATGGAAGTTTTCTTTCAAAAACTAGGTTGCCAAGCCAAAATCCAAGTCAGTGAAGGCAGTATTCCACTGGGTTGCAAGTGTTGGATACTATTGGAGAGCTGTAAGAAAATTAGCACATTTTCTGTTGCAGTCGCACTAAATTCTGAGTGTTTGGGACTAAGCAACCAGTGAACTATATGCACTGTGTTTTGAGTAGCCAGATTTTATAAATCACAGCTTATTTTTGTGTACACGTCTTGCTAAACTCTATTCTAGGCCATGCCCTCCTACGCCTGCTTTGGCTTGTTTTGTATCCAACTTGGCAGTTTCCCCCTTTTTTACGACAAATCTGTTGGAATACACTTTAGAAACAAAGATAGACAGATTTGAGCCAGTTTTTCAAAACTCATTATCACCGAAGTCAATTTTAGACTTGGACTTTCTTTCTGAAGCTTTTTGTCACAGGAGAGCTTCCATGCAGCTTGAGCGCTCTTGAGACAAAATGGAGACCACAAAAACGCAGAAAACTTGACTCACATTTGAACATGTTCAAATTTCAAACCTCTGCGACTCATGCCAGGAAATAAAATAAAAAACGTTCAATACGAAAACAACTTGACTTATTTGTAACAGAAGACGTTTCACTCTTCATCCGAGGAGCTTTCTCAATTCAAAGAGCAGAGAGTGTGACCTGAACCCCACACTCTGTGCTCTTTGAATTGAGAAAGCTCCTCGGATGAATAGCGAAGCGTCTTCTGTTACAAATAAGTCCAGTTGTTTTTGTATTGAACGTTTTTTGATTTTATCATGTCCTGGATGACTGAGAATCTTCACCAGCACATGCCAGGAAATAAAAACCCACACAAACATTTCAAGATTTTAGAAACTCTTTCATAAAGCCTGTTTGCTGACTAGTTGTCAGCAGTCATGGGGGTGAGGTGGGGGTTACAAATCACATTTTACCAGAAAGAAAAGTTGTAGAAACTTTGTCGGTTTGTTTCAGGTATCTTCATCGGCGACCTGTTATCCAGGTATTTCATCAGTCCAGGTTTACTCCCCGTCCTCCGACTGGCTCGTATCTGTAGAATCCTCCCATTGTGTCGCTGGGCCAGAGGGATACAGAAGCTGCTAGTGAGCTTCTTGATGTCACTCCCTGCTCTCCTCAACATAGGCCTGCTCTTCTTCCTCGTTACGTACACCTATGCTTACGTTGGCATGCACACGTTTGGTCACGTGAAGAAGGAGGAGATGATCGACGACATGTTTAACTTTGAGACGTTTGAGAACAGCATGATCAGCATGATTCTCGTCAGCACTTCCTCTGGGTGGCACGGTTTGCTGAGTCCCATCATGAACACGCCTCCAGACTGCGACCTGGACACGGACTGTGGCAGCCCAATGGCGGGCATCGCCTTCTTCACCTCCTACATCCTCCTGTATTTGATGCTGGTCGTCCACCTCTTCATCGCTGTCGTCCTGGAGAGCTTCAGCAGCAGGGAGCCAGAGGAGATGCTCAGCGACGAGCACCTGCAGATGTTTTATAACGCCTGGAGGAAGTTTGATCTGGATGCCTCGCAGGTCATACAGTACAGGTGATGGGTCAATCCTGAGGATAAGCTCCACCCCCAGGGAGTTTCTCCAGCCTCTGGCGGACCCTAATACACTTCTTTGTGTTTTACAGCCAGCTGTCAGATTTCTGTGATGAACTCCAGGATCCTCTGAGGATCCCCAAACCGAACACCATCAGACTGGTCCACATGGATCTGCCTCTGCTTCCTGGAGACCAGATCTGCTGCCTGGATGTGCTAAAAGCACTCACCACACAGGTGACATCACCTCATCAACTGCTGGTATTACTATTGTTATTTTTATGTTAATGCTGAGTCAGCAGTCACACTGTGTATCTTTAGGCTCTTTTGAAACACAGCGACTTCGGCTATTTTATTAATTTAAGCATCAAAATGTTCAGCTCATTCAGGAAATGGGATCTATGACTTTTGGATATTTGCAATATTTAACTTTATTTACAAATACTTCCATCACATTGGGACCTCGTCAATTCCCTCAAAACTTACTTACTCAGATTGCTTGCTCTATTTTTGTTTCTTTTGCTACTTTTAGTTTTTAGATAGCCTTAAGCTATTTTTAGGTCTTAGCTAGTATTTTGGTACTTTTGGCTAGCATGTAGTTATTTTTAGCTTTGAGATAGCCTTTTGCTACCTTTAGCTTTTAGCATGCATTTTCCCACTTTTAGTTAGTATTTTGTTACTTTTAAGCCCCCAGCAGAGCTCAGCGTACAGGCAGTACGCCACACTACGCCGTACGTACGCAGAGGCACAAGCGTAGCCCCGCAGGGCATGAACGCGCAAAGCTCAAATTTTGTGACCGCGTACGCGATGCGCGTTGTCTCACAATAAACTTCCCCGGCGCCGGACTGTTTTGTTACACAAATGAATTAAATTCCCCTTCTTCATCGCTAAACTGGACTTTTATTTTGTTTTTTTGCCAAAAGTCAAGTAATCGCTTCCTCCTCCGCTGACTCCATGACTGAAATGAATGAATTGTCACGAGCGAATAATAACTCATGTCCTACCTGGCTGCGCGACGTTCTAAATATTTCCTGGTGGGCTGTGGGCTGCAGTACCAATGCTCCCTGTTTTTATTTTTATTTTTCAGAACTTTTTATTAGCATATAAAGTTTAGAAACACCGCAGCGGCTGCAGCCGAGCCAGCTCATGCAGTCTCCCACTCGACCAGTCAATCAATTGAGTAGGCGTGTCAGCAAATGACCAATCAGCGACCTCAGTTTGTCCCGTAGGTAGACGCTCTACACGCAGCTGCTCAAATTACAACAAGAATTTGGAGCGAAAAGGCGAGCATTTAACGCGAGAACGAAAGCAGAGCTGTGCCAGCGAACGCGTGCGCACAGAATGCGCGTGTAGAGTGGCGTACAGGCAGTACGCTGAGCTCTGCCGGAGGCTTTAGTTAGGAATGTTTTACATTGAGTCAGTATTTTATTCCTTTTACCTTTAGGTTGCTATGTTTAGCATTTTGTCCCTTCAGCTTTTTAGTTACTTTTTTCCCCTTTTAGCTAGAGTTCTGATTATTTTAGCTTCAACAACTTGGTTTCAGCTTATTTAGCAACTTTCTTCAGTCATTCAGCTCTTAACAAATCTTCTGCATTTTAACACAAAATGCAGTTTATCATGTTATTTATTTGATAAATGAAATTATTTTTGTGTGCAGGCATTTGGTGAATCAGGACAGATGGACACTCTCAAAGCCAGATTGGAGGAAAAGTTCAGCATCCACAAAACTGTAAATTTCCTATTCTATTCTGTTTTATTCTACAGTCTTCTGTTTTATTCTATTGCGTTTGATTTATGAGCTCTTTCAGATTCAAAATCAGATTTAGATTAATATATTTCTTAGTAATTTTTATAAAAAACCATATTGATGTTGCACCTCTTGTTGTCATTCTGTTATGTTTGGTCTTCTTTTGAGTTTATGCTCATTTTCTTTAACCTCTTAGGACCTGGCATCCACATATGCAAGAGTTCGGGTCTTGGGAGGTTAAGTTAAAACTGTTAAACTGAAAGGATATTTGAAAGAAATTAAATCAACCGACTTTCTTTCAAGCCAGAGATAAAACAAGATCATCTTGTGTTGGGAACTGATGCAACAGATGTTTTGGTCAAATATTGAAAACACTTTTATGCTCAATCTCACGCAGGAGTTTCATTAAAATATATGAAGTGGTTCATGAGATGTTTTGCCAACAGACTGATGGGGTTGACTAATAATTAAGGACAATCCCCCACAAAAAAGAACTCATATGTTGGGGATGACTCCCAGCTATTAACGCAAATAAATAAATAAAATAAAAATGTTTGTGTCAAACTTTTTTCCAGGGGAAAATTTTAAATACAAATACACATTTCTATGTACAGGTGCACTAATCAAAGTTACAAGTTCACAAGTTCTGCAACATGTCTACCTTCACAGCTGCCTTCTGTGTCCAGCAGGTGCCCCAGGACCCAATCAGCAGCACCCTGCGGAGGAAACAGGAAGAGGTGGCAGCTGGTGTGATCCAGCGGGCATTCAGGAGACACCACCTGCACCACCTGGACAAAGTGTAGGACAGCAGAGCAGTCTGTGGGTGGAGGCACAGGTTCCTTGATCACCTGATCTCCTGGGTGATGATGGCACCACCTCTCGTTTTGATGATGATGATTATATTCAACAGCTCTACTGTCTTATCGGAGTGTTTTTTTCTAAAATCCTTACTGTTCTCTGTTTATCTAACCCGTACTAAATTTGATTGTTGTAACCATCAGAATTATATTCTAACGTCAGTCTGTCGTTAACAAACACATTAAATCTGAGCTAACCAGTGTTGGGGTAGTTACCCAAAATAAGTAATTAGTTATACATTACTAGTTACTTTAAAAAAAGTAACATATTACACTACTTAGTTACTCAGTTCTGAAAGTAACTTAGTTACATTACTTTCGGATTACTCTAATACCTGAGATTTAACCTGTATTATTTTTATCTTTCAATAATGACATTAGAGATCTTTTTGACACTCATTTTTAATGAAAGTGTAAAATAGCAGTGCTACATAACAAGCACAATGCATAATGTAAATGTGCTATTCAAAAGGTATGACAATATCAAAATGTTAAACTTCATTTAAATTTCAGCTTCTTATCAAAACTTGGAAAAATAAACTTGGCATTCAAAAGCCATATCTAAACTCTGGCAAAGTAAAATTAACATTGAATAAGTTGAGTTGTCAACCTTGCAGTAGTGCAAACATATTATAAATAAATGAAGACCTGTCCATGACAGCTGAAAAAAAAATCTAAATAAAACATCTGAAATGTGACGGTCTTTTCAAATGTTGTTTTCTGCGTTGAGTAACCCTATTGTATTAGAACGTAAACATGCTATGTAAATACCTCTGACAACAAATATACTAGCTAATACAACTAAACCTTCAAACAGATGTTTACCTCTACATTTACAGTCTGCTACAAGTTTGTTTACCTCAGCCTTTGTAGTGGTTGCCTGGCGGTGAAGTTCAAGCCGAGTGTCGGCATCAAACTTGCTGCACCATCCCTCTGCGGCTCTTTAGCAACTAGCTTAGCGTTAGCGTGTTGTCTTTGTAAGTGCTTGGAAAGATTTGACATCGAGTTCGCAGCAGTAGACAGTGTCTTGTTGTGGCCCAGACATAGCTTGCACACAACTGTTATGTTCTTGTCCTTTCTCGCAACAAAAGAAAAATAATGTGCATACTTCAATCCATAAAACCATATTGCCGTGTTCTCCTCCACCTCCGCCATGTTGTTGTTCATCCCTCCATGTATGTCTTAGACTCTATGTACGTTGACGTATGACGTATGACGTCCCGACGTCATCGCGTACGTCTTTGTTTCCCCCCCCCCGTGATAGTCATGCGTCTGCTCCGTCTTCCCACAACTATTCTCCGAAAGGTAAAAAAAAATTAAAAAACTATTCTCCGAAAGGTCCTGATAGTAACGCAAGTAACGAATGTAATGTTTTGTTAGTAACTGTAAATATTACAGGCATTTTCAAAGTAGTGCGTTACACTACTACGTTACTGAAAAATGTAATGTAATTACTGTAACGCATTACAAAGTAATCTAAACACTGGAGCTAACCCAAATGCTAACTACAAGGTTCATATCTGACCGTGCTATGATTGTTGGCGAGTTCGAAACGCAACATTTTGAGAAAATACACAACTTTTTGCTTGAAGTTACACTGAATACCAACATTTAGGCCAAAATTTGAGAGTTTACATACATATTGCTAAATACAACACAACTGCTTGGGGTCTAAGGGATTGAGGCACCATGGATAGCTAAAAAAAAGTATCTCCTGAAATGTTTAAATGTGCAAAATTCCTGTGGTTTTAAAGCAAACTTCTTCAACACACTTGAGGAAACCGAGATCCCTCGCAAACATTTCAGGACATTTTGGAAAGTACATTAAAAAATGTTGTTCTCTAATGTTCAGGTTGAAACCAAACTGACATGATTCACCTGTGAACAAACGGGCTTTGATTTAAAGTTTAATTTCTGTCTGAGAAAAAGGCTCGATTTGGTTTGTGTATTTAAAAACAAGAACAATCCAGTTAAACTCACCAACATTCAGTTTGAGCTAAAACATCTACAATAATCCAATTTATGTATATATATATATTTTTACATTTGTTATTCTTTACATAAAACTTTGTTTTTTTCTAAAACGGTGAATAAAAACATGACTGTAGAACAAGCGTTGGGGTTTATTTTGAACTGATGTTTTGATGCTTTCAGTAGTTTCTCTGTTCTTGGTGTTTCACTCTTGAATGTTCTGATGACCCAGTGAAGGCACGTCTACATATACATAACACCGTTTGATTCTTTATGATAATTGGATTCAACTCTGAGTGTCATAAACCTGTAAATAAAAATATGAAAAACCAACAAACTTTTAAATTAGCTTAACTTTTATTGATTTATCATCTGTTTCCACGGTGACTCTAATAGTAGGAGTCCATGATGCGCTTCATGCTCATGAACCTCATGTTGCCCATGTCCATGTTCATGAAGTTCCTGTACTCTCCAGGCCTCATGTACATCATCTTGCCTCTGTATTGGGGCTGCTCGTACATCAGCCAGTGGCCGTCCATCACGTGGCACGACATGCAGTTGGACATGCGGTAACGGTCCATGACGTTGTCACAGTCGTCCATCATCTCATGCATCTGGCCTCCGAAGTTCTCCCTCTCGTAGATCCTCATCCTGTAAGAGCCACGGTGCTGAAACACACCAGTGATCAATAATCAGTAATAGCTGATGATAATGACAATAATAATAAGCTAAATAGCTAACGATAATGACAACCCTAAACTAATGATTCTGATGTCAGCAGCAAACCAGTAAATCTGATAAAATACCTGAAACAACAACCTGTCCTGAGGTCATCTGGAAGGTCACCATGGAGATGTGTGTTGCAATGTGGCTGGCTGAGTGGTTACCATAGAAACGTGCTGTACAGTATTGTGACTGGATGAGTGGTTACTATGGGGACGTGCTGCAATGTGACTGAGTGGTTACCATGGAGTGGTGTGCTGTATTGTCAATAGCTGAGTGGTTACCATGGAGACATGTGCTGTAATGTGTCTGGATGAGTGGTTATCATGGAGATATGTGCTGTAGTGTGACTGACTGAGTGGTTACCGTGGAGACGTGCTGTAATGTGTCTGGATGAGTGGTTATCATGGAGATATGTGCTGTAGTGTGACTGACTGAGTGGTTACCGTGGAGACGTGCTGTAATGTGTCTGGATGAGTGGTTATCATGGAGATATGTGCTGTAGTGTGACTGACTGAGTGGTTACCGTAGAGACGTGCTGTATTGTGACTGGCTGAGTGGTTACCATGGAGACATGCTGTAATGTGTCTGGATGAGTGGTTATCATGGAGATATGTGCTGTAGTGTGACTGACTGAGTGGTTACCGTGGAGACGTGCTGTATTGTGACTGGCTGAGTGGTTACCATGGAGACATGCTGTAATGTGTCTGGATGAGTGGTTATCATGAAGACGTGCTATAGTGTGACTGACTGAGTGGTTACCGTGGAGACGTGCTGTATTGTGACTGGCTGAGTGGTTACCATGGAGACATGTGCTGTAATGTGTCTGGATGAGTGGTTACCATGGAGACATGTGCTGTAATGTGTATGGATGAGTGGTTATCATGGAGATATGTGCTGTAGTGTGACTGGCTGAGTGGTTACCGGCGTGGAGACGTGCTGTATTGTGACTGGCTGAGTGGTTACCATGGTGACATACTGTAATGTGTCTGGATGAGTGGTTATCATGAAGACATGTGCTGTAGTGTGACTGACTGAGTGGTTACCATGGAGACGTGTGCTGTAATGTGTTTAACTGAGTGGTTACCATGGGATGTGTGCTGTAGTGTGACTGACTGAGTGGTTACCATGGAGACATGCTGTAATGTGTTTAGCTGAGTGGTTACCATGGAGATGTGTGCTGTAGTGTGACTGACTGAGTGGTTACCATGGAGACATGTGCTGTAATGTTTTTAGCTGAGTGGTTACCATGGAGATGTGTGCTGTAGTGTGACAGGCTGAGTAGTTACCATGGGGATCATGCGGCAGGACCTGATGCAGTCGTTCCATCCAAACATGCTCATGTAGTCGGCGTACTCCCCCCTCCTCATGAAGTACTGGTTGCCCATGTAGTTGGTGCGGTCGTAGACCATGAAGCAGCCCCTCTCCACTCTGCAGGAGTGACACCTGCTCATGTAGGAGGACATGTCGGCGCAGTCGCTGCTGCACTCGTAGGAACGTCCCTGGAAGTTCTTGTCCTCGTAGAAGACGATCTGAAGGTGCAGAGAAAATACCAGTCAAGAAGAAACTAGTAAAACTTTGAATACATGACGTTTTCTGGGTTTTGACTCGTGGTTAACATGTAACCTCTGTCAGCACCAAATTGTCACTGGAAGGTGTTTTTTTTTCTCCCCCTAAATGTGGTGTTTAATGAACAGATATGACATAGTCTAATTAGGATTTAAAGTGAGTTAAATTTTTCTAAACTAACTCATGAACACAACAAATAAAAAATATGTTTTAAATGTTTCAGCAGGGAAGTTAAATTCTGTATTTTTCCAACAGATGAGGTGTTTTATTGTGAAACCACGTTTGGTTCTGCTCACCCTGCCCATCATGTTCATGTTGCTGGAGGTCATGTTGCTCATCAGGTTGCTCAGCTCAGCTGCTGTTGCTGCAGTGATGGTCCTCAGAGAGTGTGTTACCTGTGGAGCAGTGGCTGCTCTTTATAGCACCTGAGCCTTTTGTCCAAACAGCCTGAGCCAGCAGCGCGTCACAAAGAGACGCTCAGCGTTCGGCAGTTCTCTTAGAAACAACACACAAAGAGCTTCCTCCAGTCCTCTGTTCACTCAGAACTTTGTGGAACAAAAACCTGAAGACAATACATGGACAAATACTTTTAAACTTTAAATTTGTCCTACTGATGAGGACAAATCACAAAAACGTCCCGTGCTCAAACTGCTTCTTTTAAAAACTTTTCTTTATTTCAAAGTCAAAGTCAAAGTCAACTTTATTGTCAGAACTGCAATATGTACAGGACATACACAGAATTGAAATTGCGTTTCTCTCAGTCCCTCGGTGCAACAGTAACTATTTAAACATTGAAACACTGAAACATATAATAATAGACATAAGCATAAAATAGTAAAACTGTAACACTGTCCTGAGTTTTTGCATAGTGGTACAAGAGTATGAAAATTTACACCAACTCTAAAACTAAAACTAAAACACTAAACATTTAATGAACATAATACTGTCCTGAGTTTTTGCATACTAGTATAGAAAAAGTATAAAAAGTATAACTATAAAATAGGGATGGGGCAGATCCGATCCAGTATCGGTATCGGTATCCGATACCAGCATAATTTAAGTATCGGATATCGGATCCAACCTGCCGATATTTCCGATCCAGCTTCAAAGAGCACTTGTGTTCCATCATATTCTGTGACTGCCGTCTTAACATTATGTGAGTTAAAACCAATGAAGACACTCACAACAGGAAACTCACAAACTTTAACAGTATAGTCTTTATAGTATAGAAAACATTCCAAAATACACATAACTTTATAGTCTCAGTACAAATATTTCATTATACAGATTCACATACCTGAACAGTATCGGATCGGAAAAGTATCGGTATCGGTCGATACCCAGTTCTTAAGTATTGGTATCGGATCGGAAGTGAGAAATGTGGATCGGTGCATCCCTACTATAAAATAAACTAAAGTTAAACTTTCAGTACAAAACTGCTCTCATTACACATCAATGCTTACACGGAACTTCACCAGATTATCTGAAGGATATTCTTATTCCATACTCATCCACCCGCTCGCTGCGGTCACAGAACAGCAATCTCCTTCACATTCCGAGAACCAAATTAAGGACCATGGGAGACCGGGCTTTCAGTGTGGCTGCCCCCCGCCTGTGGAACTCTCTTCCTGACTGTCTAAGAGCCCCACAGTCTGTGGTTGACTTTAAGAGCGACTTGAAGACCTTTCTTTTCGACCAAGCATACTCTACCTCCTCATGATTCTACTTTTGATCTTAGCTGATATTGTTATTGATTTTAATTGTTTTATTATTTGTTTTATTGACATTTAATTCTGTTGCTCCTTGTAGCACTTTGAGATTTTCATTAATGAAAAGTGCGTTATAAATTGAATTCATTATTATTATTATTATTATTAAAGGTTCTAGCATTGACATTTGCAAAGTGGCAAAGCAGCATATGAGTTAATGTGCACAGTATATGTATGAGGTATAGTTGATGTTGTTATAGAGGCAAAAGTGGCATATGCAGTAAGGCACATTGGGCATCCTTAAATAAGGCTGGTCAGAGAATACTGTATTTCCTCAAATTGAAGTAAACAAATGTAAATTTGATTTTGTTTAAATAAAAAAATAAAAAATATTTATAGTTTATATAGTTTACATCCATTTGACACAACTTTGTTTTTATTTAAAAACATATTTAACAGATTAATAAAATTATTGTGAGAAAATGAATTTTTTGTGAGTATGTTTATGTGATAAAAGCTTCAGAATAAAAGTTTTTTAAAAGTCACAACAGAATAAAAATTAAATCAGTGACACAAATCAAATGTTTTATGTTTGGTGGCTGGTCAGAGCCTGGTTCTGGGTCTCTGCTCGTGTTTCTGTGGTTGTTTTTGTTTTAATTGTTATTTGGTTGTTCTCGAGGTTTTACAGTTTGGTTTTAAATCTCTACAGAATCTGCCCTTCAAAAAGTTTTCAACAACATCTTTTCAGCTGTCGACTCTGGTGATGTGTTGTTCGCTTGCTTTTAGATTTATCGACTGCTTCTAACACAGTGGACCATAACATCTTACT
>JBBPBX010002929.1:71465-86287 GCA_038048925.1 Garcialebias charrua
GAATCCAATGTTGCTGCAAGTTGCATTGTGACAAGCTCCATCCGATGTATAGATTTCAGATGAGGACGAACTTCAAACTGCTTATTGCGGTAGATCTGTGAGTCTGACGATGCCTCAGCTAAAGTTCTGTACAAACAGCAGCCGATACTCTCCAAGTGATAACTGAGCCTTGATTTAGCTCCATTTTCTTCTCTCATCTTTTACACGTTTCCATCATGTCTTTCATCCCACCACCTCAGCTGTTCTCTCACACACAGCTCTTTGTTCTCAACTGAATCTTTGTACAAAAAAAAAACACTTTTGTAAAATTGTTACGTTTATGCTTTATGAAATTTTTATTTGAAATTGTTTTGCAAAATTGTTATATTTCTGTATGAATGTATTTTTTATTGGAATAATAAGAAATTCTTATCTGACGTTGGCTTGTTTCCTTTGTGTCGTCAGTCATTTCAACTCAAAAATATTTTATTAATCCCAGAGGTAAATTAAATGTAACTCATCATCCTGGTTTCATTAAAGAGTTGTTCTAGATGCTGTGAGCAGGAAGGATCTCTTGTACTGGTCTGTCTTACAGAGGATCTGAAGAAACCTCTGACTGAAGACACTGTTGTTGTATGACAGTCTGATGAAGAGGATGCTGAGGGTTGTCTATAATGTTCTTCATTTGATGAAGAATCCTTCTTTGTACAATCATCTCCAAAAGTTCTAGAGGAGTCTTCAGAACTGAACCAGCCTTCTTTATGAGCTTCTTGATCTTTTTGACGTCACTTGCTCTGGTGCTGCTACCCCAGCAGATGATGGCAGAAGAGATATCACTCTCTACAACAGACTTATAGAAGATATGCAGCAACTTGCTGCAAACACTGAAGGACTTCAGCTTCCTCATGAAGTACAGTCTGCTCTGTCCCTTCTTGTAGACACTTCACTGTTGCATCTCCAGTCCAGTCTGTTGTCCAGGTGAACCACAAGGTATTTATACTTCTCCACCACATCCACTTCTTCTCCCATGATGGAAATAGAGTTGGACCTGTTTCTCCTGAAATCTACAATCATCTGTTCACATTCAAGATGAGATGATTGTTTCCACGCCATGCCACAAAGTGGTCCACCTGTTCCCTGTCCTCAGCTTCTTGTCCATCTCTGACACACCCGACCACTGCAGAGTCATCTGAATATTTCTGCACATGACAGGACTCTGTTTTCTACTGGAAATCTGAGGTGTACAGAGTGAAAAGGAGTGGTGAGCGTACAGTACCCTGTGGTGCTCCTGAACTACTGACCACCTGGTTAGACACACAACCCTTCAGTCTCACAAGCTGTGGTCTGTTTGTCAGGTAGTCTTTGATCCAGTGATTGTTGAGGCCTCCACCTGAGTCTTCTGGAGTTTCTGACATATTCCGTTTTTCAGACAATTTCTCAGTTTATTCACTGAAATAAATTTATTTCTCGTATTCTTTTATTTTTATATTTTTTGGGTTGGAGGTATATAAAAAAGTCTGCTATTCCTTCTGGAAAGACACTTTATGATTGGGTAAATTAATTTAAAAAAATGTTTTTACTGCTCCTACCAGAAATTGTTGCTTATAAATGTGTTTGCCGTGCTCCTCCGGCACTTTCTGTGTGTTTTCCACCTCCGACGTCCCAGAGAAGTTTCCCACGTCTAAAATTCTCCCAAACAGTTAAAACTCACTGCTCCCTTCTCAGAACAAGCCTGTTCTAATCAAAGCAGCATAAATAATTTATCTCCATCTCTTACAGCCCATGGCGTTCAGTTTTAGTGCTGCTTTTATGCGTTTTGTTAGATAATTATTCTATGCAGATGATACACAACAGCAGTGGATAAACCAAATAGGCTGATTTAAATTTTACAAAAAAATAAGGCTGTGAAAAAAATTATTGTGCTTTGATGGTGATGACCTCAAATGGGCAGGCAACTTGTTACATCTGATTCCCAGTAACAGCCTGGTGGTTTCTAAATGAAGCTTTCCCTCCTCTTCGGTAATTAGGCCTCCCAGCTTCAGAGTGTTGGAAAGTGTTTTTGTGCCTGAAATGCTGAAGCTCCTTGATCTTCCCCAACTCGTATGCCGCTTGATTTTTGTCAACATCAGTTCTAGCAATTGTGCATAATGCTAAGAGCAACAGCCAAAAGCAGAACAACCAAACTTGAGCTGCATGATCCAATCCTCGAATCACGTTCATTCAATCTTTATTTCTACAGTTGGTCTCATTGCGCCTCGAGGACTCATTTACAAGATGATGACAACAGTAGACAATCATAAAAGAAAGCATATGAATTGAAAAACAAATGAAAGAAAATATTAACGAAACAAAAACAGCTTTTCTTGGTTTTAACCCTTGAATTTGTAACAATACAAGAAGAACCCTCTTCTTGAAGGGAGTCATCATGGGTAAAGTTTCCCATAAATCTGGCACTAGGATAACTTATTCCTTTGATGTATCCAGTAATATCCACCATGTTCTTTCTCACACTGATCTTGAAACAGTGATCTAAACCCAAAGGATTACTGGACGCCCGTCATTTTTAGATGTTTAAGTCTCAGCAGACTGAAGATTTGTGAGGTTTGTAAATTTTTTCATAAGAATCTCTGAACGGCACTTCCATATTTACTGTTTGTTTTTGTTTATTAAATTTGTTCATTTTTTTTTTACAAAAGAAACAATACAAGACAATCCCATAAATGATAATGTACAAAATATAAAAAAATGAAAGGTAGCAGAAAGAAGAATAAATCTTATTATATCTGCCCCTTTTTTCCAACAATCAGATTAAACAATAATAATCTTCAACCAACAGTACAAAATGACTAACTCTTTCTAATTTTCTAACTAATACAATACACATTACGCTATTTCATATATATTTTTTAACACATTCGTTTTGATCATTTTCTTAAATGTAAACATTGACTTGGCATTTTTAACTACATTCTCCAAGCCATTCCATAATCTAATTCCCTGGATTGAGGTAGAACGTCCCTTCAAACTAGTTCTGAATTGTGGTTTTACAAACATCTCTGTCCCCTTAAGATTATAACAACTTTGTCTTTTAACAAAATGCATTTGGATATTTAAAGGTAATGCATTATTTTGAGCCCTATACATAACTGATAAAATATTATAGTCTACCAAATCATGGAACTTCAATAACTTCAGTTGATAAAATAATGTACTTGATGGATGACAGTAATGTTTTCTAGTGATAATTCTTACAGCTCTTTTCTGTAATACAAAAATAGGCTTTGTGATTGTTTTACACGCATTCCCCCAAACATCAATACAATAGATTGAGTGTGGAACAATGATTGTGTTATACAACAAATACAGAGCTTTATCATTCAATAGGTATCTTTACTGTTAATCATTTTAAAGCTAGCTACAAGTCACTTTTAATGTGAGTCATTTCATTTGAGTCATTTTTAATTTACAAAGCATGGTAAACATCATAAACATTAGTCACAAGGGACATGTCTCCACGTAGACACAATCCAGACCTAACTGAGATTTGTGGAAAATTCATTGTGGTCGGCCAAAGCTAAACCATCTTCAAGGTTATTGTTAATTTCTGTATTTTCAACTTGACAAACGATCTTTCCAATAAAATGGCTGAATATTATGAACGTGTTACATTTGTTTCTTAGTGAAATGTCTCCAGGTTCAATGTCAGAAATCTGGTCACCTTAGACTAAGTCTGCTCAATCAATTCATTCTTTGAATCTTATGGCGTGGCTGCTGTGTGGCACATGACCTGGACCCCGTATGCATTCGTTGTAAACAAACTCCAGCTACACTCCTGCAATCATTCTGGACCTGTCCCGAACTGGACTTTATGGCACTCTATTTTTGACACCTTCTCTGGGATATGTGGCAGAACTGTTCACCCATCACCACTCATCTCACTGTCCAGGGTGGTCCCTGTGGATACGTCCTTCAGCAAGTATGAGAAGGATGTGCTTGCGTTTGGCTCTCTTCTGGCCAGAAGACTTGTCTTGTGCAACTGAAGGACCCACACCACCAGCACATGTATATTGGATAAGAGAAGTGGTGCATCATCTACATCTGGAAAAAGATCAGTTATACCCTGAAGGGTTCTGTTAAAAGATTTTGGGACACTTGACAGTCTCTTATGTTGTGTGTGGTAAAATTGTCAATGCCGGTTTTTCGAGCGGCTTTGGAGGTCATCAGCCCATTAAATGGACGTTATTAGTTGTTATCATCCCCATATGTAGCAGTGAGACTGTCCCACCTACGTCCTAGTAGGTTTAAAGGTACGTTATTATCGTTATTATCACTGATAATAGGCAGCACCTCACTGGGGTAAACCAAGAAGTGTCTTTTTTTTCCTTCAGCTTATGTAACCCTTTTCCTAAACCTAACCTTACACCTGACCCAGAGGACCAACACTAAACTTAACCTTACCCTTGTGCCTAACCCTAACCAAGACCCTAAACCTAACCGCCAGACCCTTTACTCTAAACCTAACCATGTGAAGCTATGAACACTATCAAAGCTAAAAACGGAGCCCCACGTCCACTAATTGAACATTCTTATGGAGAAACCTTACAAGCATGCTCACACAGGTGTTTAGATTCAGGTGTTTATCAGATACACACTCAGTTGGGTTGTGTTGCTAAATACATCTTGTATCACCATGTACCATATAAAATACTTTCTAATGATGTTATAAGTATCATTACACTGTACATGTTTTTTGTTGTTGTGGTGGTTTCTCGGTTTTGTCTTGTTTTTCTCTCCGCAGGTCTAGAGGCAGACTTCAATGATGTTGATGTGTACCCTGATGCATGCTCAATAATCCAGGTAGAAAAATCTAAAAAAGCTAAGTCTGGTCCTCTGGACACTCAAAAAAAAACAAAACAAAGCAAAAAATTGTAGAAACGTTTCGTCTTTCGTCCGAAAGACTTCCTCAGTCTGAGGTGCTGGGTTCAGCTCAGTCTTATAAATAGCACCCTCTCACAGTGTTACACAACCAGTTGGCTGATGACAGCCTGAAACCAGCTGCTCACATGATGTGTGTTCTCTTTATACCTCTCTTTCTCCTCTACTCCTATCACCTTCTTTCTCTTTTACCCTTTTCTCACTTTTCTAGCTTTGTTTTCTTCTTTGTCTTTTCATCCCCGTGTCCATTACATCTTAAACAAACCCAAAGCAAATTCTAATAAAGTTTTATTTATACATCAGAGCATTGAGGCCAGCCATAATGCTCTGCTTGTGAAAGTAAATATGTTGGGTATCACCTCGACACTCAGACAATAATTCTGAGTGCCACTATGCCGAACAGGACAAGGGGAGAAAAAAAAAAAAACACTAGGAGGTACAAGACTGGCAGTCTGACTGCTACATATTGGGATGATAACAACTAATAATCACCATTTAATGGCTGATAACATTCCAAGCGGGTGATTTTTCATCAATTCAGTTTTAATTTAGTGAAACTCAGTTTCAAACCATTAAATTTAGTTTTAATTTTGAGAAATTCAGTTTCAAACCATTACATTTAGTTTCAAACCATTATATTCATTTTCAAACCATTAAATTCGGTTTCAAACCATTAAATTCAGTTTCAAAACATTGAATTCAGTTTCAAAACATTAAATTCAGTTTCAAAACTGCAACTCAAAATCAGTTTCTGATGGCACAAGTTCAGCCCATAGCTCTCCTGTGATATGTGTAAACAGATGTATTAAATTTTTTAAAACTAGGCTTGCTGTGATAAATGTTTGGTTCGTTGTAGGAAATGTTTCTAGTGTTGTCAGCTGTGTCCAGGTTTAAAAAAGGGTTGAGGTGTGTTTGTCTACTCAATGTGGACGTCTGAAACTTCCTCAGTGACAGAAACAGAATGAAGCAAGAACTGATGAGGAGGTAGAGATCATCATCTGCTTAAATGTGCATTTCTTCTGTTCTATGAGCTTTGAGCTCCAAATGTCTTTTTTTGTTTGTTTTACTAAATATAGGATTTTCGACATTTCATCAGCAGAAGAAACTTACGGTGGCCGAGGGGTGCAAACGCGCAGCAAAAAGAGAACAGCACGCTGCAAAAAGTGAACAGCGTTCCAAAAGATTAAACGCGTTGCAAACCCAAATGCTGCAAATTAAAATGCAGCTGCAACGCAAAAAAGAAAACAGCGCTCCAACAGATGAGACGTACTGCAAAAGATGAGACGCACTGCAAAAGATAAATCGCGCTCCCAAAGACGGTCGAACTGCAAACACAGAGCGACCTGCAAATAGGAAAAGCTACAACGGAAGTGCTCCAGACCACTAGGGGCAGTCGAACAAAGAACAAATCATAAAGCATATTATAGTTTTCAGAATGGCACTAGTTACCGGTATTTGTGTATTTTAACTTATTTATTTTAAGAATATTTTATACTTATTCGAAACTATCTCGTTGTATTTGTTTTAATACTGTGCGGAAGAGGAGCAATGCATGAATGCCACGTTGGGTCAATGGTCTAAGTCTTAGACTAAGAGATGTCTTGGGATGCGGGAGACCTGGGTTTGATTCTCGGTCTAGGAAATTTTGTGGTATTACTTTCTTTTTTTTAAGCCTTTTGTTTTGGATAGATCGGGTGGAATAGATAAATACATCTACATGTTTATTCTTTGTTGTTGCTTGGTTCGATCTATCCAAAACAAAAGGCTTAAAAAAAGAAAGTAATACCACAAAATTTCCGAGACCGAGAATCAAACCATGGTCCCCGCATCCCAAGGCATCTCTTAGAGTCTAAGACTTAGACCATTGACCCAACGTGGCATTCATGTATTGCTCCTCTTTCGCACAGTATTAAAACAAATACAACGAGATAGTTTCGAATAAGTGTAAAATATTCTTAAAATAAATAAGTTAAAATACACAAATAACTAGTGCCATTCTGAAAACTATAATATGCTTTATGATTTGTTCTTTGTTCAACTGCCCCTAGTGGTCTGGAGCACTTCCGTTGTAGCTTTTCCTGCAGGTTGCTCTGTGTTTGCAGTTCGACTGTCTTTGGGAGCGCGTCTCATCTTTTGCAGTACGTCTCATCTGTTGGAGCACTGTTTTCTTTTTTGCGTTGCAGCTGCATTTTAATTTGCAGCATTTGGGTTTGCAACGCGTTTCATCTTTTGGAACGCTGTTCACGTTTTACAGTGCACTGCTTTCATTTTGATGTGCGTTTCAAGTTTTGGAACGCTGTTCACTTTTGCTGCGCGTTTGCACCCCTCGACCACCGTAGAAACTAATTAAATAATCAGAGGCAGATTTTTGAGTGAAAAGATGAAATAAATGGAAGAGCAAGCATATTACTAGTGATTTGTTCCTTAAATATTTCACTTACTATTATCTGTGGGAAGTGGTGGCACAGAGGTTAGAAAAGGTGGGCTTGTGAGGTCACCAGTTCAACTCCCTGAACTTACAACATCAAAATGTGAGTAGGAAAGATAAAACACCCACACCTGCCCCTACTTACACTTGCCCCACCCTGGGCCCTTGAGCAAGGCGCTTAACCCCCACCATCTGCGCCTCCGGGTGTCCTAGACAGCAGCTCTCTGCTCCACACAGAGGGCTGTGGTAGCTCGGTGGTCTGTGGTTGCATCAGGAAGGACATCTGGAGTAAAATCAAGTCTTCATGGGAGTGGTGACCCCTGAAGAAGGAGCAGCTGAAAGATGGCTCTTCAGACAGAGGAGGCCTCGCAGAACCATAATATTTCACCCAGCACTGTTTCTATTTCTTCATGAAAGAATCGTGCCAATAACTCTGAACTAGTTATTGAATCAGGTGTTTGGATATGTAGGTAAACATAGATGTCCATCAAAATACACCAGAATGCAGGAAATGGCATCTACTTTATTCAAAGTTTTCTGGGGGAGGACCCCCCCCCCACCTCCCTTCTATTCTTGCTGCTACTTTTGATTTTAATTGTTTAAACAAGAATAAATATGTTAAAAAAAATGAAACTGTAACTGGCCTTGTTTCTTAATTTAATCTTGATAACATTTTTATATTACAGGCCGCGCTGAAGAACATGTCATGTGTTTTGATAAGGCAGCAGCTTTACACACTCAAAACCCTCTCCTGGATGACTGTGCATACATAATCACGCTGTATCGATGAAAATTGGTGCAATGTTAATAAAATCTCTTGTATATTTTTTTGTCTCTGCACTGGAAATGTGCCCAGATTTAATTTCAGAAATCTGGTCACCTTACCAAAAAGCTTATCAAAAAATGTAGAGTCGTCCCAGTTGGGAGCACATAGCGAAACCCAGAGCACTGCCAGTTTGTATAACTTCCCCACCACTATAACATACCATCATCAGCATGTACACTCGAGGCTGTAAATTGCACCTGCTTACTGACTATAATAGCCACCCCTCTTTATTTGGATTGAAAATTGGACTAAAACACCTGACCAGACCGTTTTTTAACAAACTTTTCACCGTCTGCAGAACATACATAGGTCTCCTGTAAAAAGGCAAAATCAGTGTTCAGATGCTTCAGGTGACATCATTTTTCCAAAATTTAACTGGACTGGAAGGGTTACACAGCTTACAGTTAACTGGGCAGCCAGTAAAGTAGTCAACATCATTAACGCTGGTTAAGCTGAACAGCTAGAAATAATTTAGACAAAATATCTCAAGGCAATACCTGATAAAAGAAACAAACAAAAGACTGATCTGGTATAAACCCACCCCTCTCTCCTAGCCAACCACGGAGAGAACAAAAACCACTGTCAACTGAAAATCCACAAATTAGTTTGAGTTGATTGATTAATGGTATGCAAGATGGCTGCCGCGGGCGGACGCTCAGTTAAACGCTCTGCTTCGTGGGAGTCTTAAAACTCAAACAGAACAAACAAACAACTCACTTTTCAACTTAATTCTCAAACTCTAACATCTATCTGACCTTTATTGTTGTCAGTGGGAATTGCGGTGCTTTCTGCTGCCGTCGTTGGCCCGGTGGACGGCTGAAGCCGGTGGACCGGTGGGAGAGACGGTGCTTCCGCCGCTGACGTCGGCCCTGTGGAGGGCTGGAGGGACCGGGAGGCTCGCCCTCTTCATCTCGGCGTCGTGTCCGTGGCCTGGTGGCCGCCTTTTGAGGGCTGTTTTTGGAGTTGCTGGTGGACGGGCGTCGGCTCTTCGGTGAACAAGCCGTGGAGTTGTTCATGGGCGGCGTTGGTGCCTGGGAGCGCTGGCTGTTGTTGGAGGATGATGACGTGGCGTCGCTGGTAACCTGAACCGAGGTTGGTGTGTTTGTTTTCGGCCACCTTGCGGCCCGTGGGGGCGGCTATCTGCTGAAGAGGAACGGTGTCGGATGTGGAGGAGGTCTGTTCTTTTTTCTTGTTTTTCTTTTTTTCTCGGGACCTGCACTGCCAGTGATGCGCCTTTCAAAATTTTCTTTTTTGGGAAGTCTTGGCTTAACTGAAGTGAAGTTTTGAGAAAATGGCAGGCAAGTCTAAACGTGAAAAACAAGTCTTGACTGAACTAAACACTGATGAATTAGACAAAATAAAAAAATCACTGAGCTTCATTAGTTCCGAACTTGCAACGATTACATCACAACAGATACTCCTGATGGGCTTGTTCGATGAAATTAAGCATCTGAAATCGCAAATAAGTTTGAAGGATAAAAAATTTTTTGAACTCGAACAAAAGGTCGATGATTTAGAGCAAAATTCAAGACAGGAAAACTTAGTAATAACTGGACTGGAAATTAAAAATCGCTTGTACTCTAAAGTTGCCAAAAACGAGGGAATATCCGAGGATGCATCACCACAAGAGCAGAGGACTCTGGAAGAGCAGGTGGTGTCCTTTCTACAAGACAAGAAGATCAACATTGACCATGAGGACATTTCTGCGTGTCATACCTTACCAAGTACATCTGCAAAAGTAAAGTCAGTAATTGTCGTAAGGTTCATCAGCAGGAAAACAAGAAATAAAATAATCATGCAGGCAAATAAATTAAAGGGAACCAGAGTCTACATAAACGAACATTTAACAAAGAGAAATGGTATTATAGCAAGGGAAGCAAGAAGGTTAAGAGATCAACATAAAATAGTATCAACATGGACGAAAAACGGGAAAATATGGATTAAAGTGCTGGAAGATTCTAAACCTCAAATGATAAAGGAATTAGCGGACTTGGAAAAGCTTTAGACGTCATTCTGAGATGGACAAGTACAATCAAGAGTATTTTCTCAATAACATATACAAAATGAACAGTCTGACGAACAAATACATTACATCATGATTATGTGCGATGAATCGGAGTTAAAAATATACGAGGTTGATGATGAAATTGAAAAAAATTTTCTTCCATCATTAAATGAAAGTAAATATTATAATGAAAAACAGTTTGATAATATTAAAATAATAAATGGAAGTCTCTCCATTATTCACTTTAATTGTAGAAGCATCAATGCAAGTATATCAAAGATAACAGCTTACTTAAAAAGTTTGAAAAACACCTTTACAATAATAGCACTTTCCGAAACATGGCTGAACGACTAAAACATTCATAATGCTTATATTGAAGGATATGAATTGTACTATACAAATAGAAATAAAAAAAAGGGTGGTGGAGTAGCTCTATTTATTAACAGCTCATCCTTAAACTGGACAGTCTGGGGCTGAACACCTCAATGTGTAACTGGCTGCTAGACTTCCTGACCGGGAGACCACAGACAGTACGGATCGGGAGTAACACATCTAGCACCATCACATTGAACACAGGGGCCCCACAAGGATGTGTGCTGAGCCCCCTTCTATTCACCCTGCTAACACACGACTGCACACCATCGTACAGCTCCAACCACTTCATCAAGTTTGCGGACGACACAACAGTGGTAGGTCTCATCAGCAACAACGATGAGACGGACTACAGGAACGAGGTGAGCCGCCTGGCCTTGTGGTGCGGACACAACAATCTCACTCTCAACGTGGAGAAGACAAAGGAGATTGTTGTGGACTTCAGGAAGAGGGATGCCCAACATCCCCTCTGACCATCAACAGCACCGCAGTGGAGAGAGTAGACAGCACCAAGTTCCTGGGAGTGCACGTCTCAAAGGACCTGTCCTGGAGCAGGAACACTGCAGCACTGGCAAAGAAGGCTCACCAGCGTCTCTACTTTCTCCGCAAGCTGAAAAGGGCTGGAGCTTCAACCCCCATCATGAGCACCTTCTACAGAGGTGCCATAGAAAGTGTCCTGACCAGCTGCATCACTGTGTGGTTTGGTGCATGTACTGCATCCTGCCGCAAGAGCCTCCAGCGCATTGTGAGAGCAGCTGAGAAGATCGTGGGCACCTCCTTGCCCTCACTGCAGGACTTACACAGCAAACGCCTCACTCGGAAAGCCCACCGCATGGCAGGTGATCCCACACACCCACTACACAGCTGCTTCAGACTGCTGCCATCAGGAAGGAGACTGAGGAGTCTCCAGGCTCGAACCAGCAGACTGAGAGACAGCTCTGTTCATCAGGCAGTCAGAATGCTAAACACTCTGCCTGCTCTGCCTCCCCTCCCATTTGAACTGCCTTAACACTAAAACTTTCTCACATATTATCACTCAACACAAAGTTTTTAACACTAGACTCTGTGTCACCAAACGGGTTTTCACTAAACTCTCGGTCATGTGCTCATACAGTTTGCACTACTTCTCATACTTGCACTAATGTCTGTATTACATCACTGCCTATAATCATAATACTGTTTACATTCTCTGTTTACATTTATTAATACTGTTTACTTTTATTACTACTGCTTACATGTAATTACTACTGTTTACATTTATTTACACTACTTTAATATCTACACCACTGCTGGTACATATACAGTGTGCTCTGAACGGTCTTATTTAGGGATGCCCAATGTGCCTTACTGCATATGCCACTTTTTGCCTCTACAACAACATCAACTACTACCTCATACATATACTGTGTACATTGACTCATTCGCTGCTTTGCCACTTTGCAAATGTCAATGCTAGAAACCTTTAGTTTATTTTAGTTATACTTTTTATACTCTTTTTTTATACCACTATGCAAAAAAAAAACACACAGGACAGTGTTAGTTTTACTATTTTTATGCTTATGTCTATTATTATATGTTTCAGTGTTTCAATGTTTAGATGTTTACTGTTGCACCGAGGGACTGAGAGAAACGCAATTTCGGTCCTGTGTATGTCCTGCACTGTACATATTGCAGATCTGACAATAAAAGTTGACTTTGACTTTTGACTTTTGAAATAAAATGTAAACAAATTGGTGACATGTCCATAGTTGTTGATAATTTAATGGAAATGATAACTATTGAAATAATAAACAAAAATGGTAAAAACTTCATAATAAGCTGTGTCTATCGATCACCTGGGTCAAACATAGAGTTTTTCACTGATAGAATCCTCGAGTTGTTAGATAAGAGAGGAAACAAACCAGTCTTCCTATGTGGCGACTTCAACATTGATCTAGGAAATAAGACTGACTCAAATAACATCAGTACTTTCACAAATTCAATGTGTAGTCTAAATTTATTTCCTTTGATATCAAATCCTACGAGAATAACAACGCACAGTTCCACAACAATTGATAATATTTTCACAAATTTAGCAGATGACAATATCATAAGTGGTATTTTGATGACTGATTTGACTGATCATTTACCAGTTTTTACAATTTATAATAAAGAAGATAGTATTACAAGACCGGTTATAAGAACGAAAAAAATATTAAACACATCAAAAAAATCTTTAGATAGATTTAAAGATGACTTGATAAAACAAAATTGGAATGATGTGTATGTGGATGACGTTAACAAATCATATGATGAGTTCATGAAAATTTTGGATGTTTTGTATACAAAAAATTGTGTACAAAAAAATCATACTAAGAAACGTACTATTGATCAACCGTGGATGACGACAGGACTCAGAAACGCATGCAAGAAAAAAAACTATCTGTATTCTTGTTTCTTGAAAAACAGTACTCCTGAGGCGGAAACCAAATACAAAAAGTATAAAAACAAATTAACGGGAATTATAAAAAAACAAAAGAGAGAATATTATAGTGAACTATTAAACAAAACAAGTGGTGACATGAAAGCAACTTGGAGAGTAATGAACAGTGTATTGAACAAACGCAAAAACTGTATGAGCTTGTCTCAGTATTTTGTGGATGAAAATAATGAAATACAAGATGAACATGAAGTTGTAAATGGATTCAATAATTATTTTGTGAACGTGGGACCACACCTTGCAAAAACAATTCCATTAGTTGATAAGGATGTGTGTCACTTAATCGAAGGTTGTGAAAACACTATGTTTCTACAGGAAATTGAGAAGGAAGAAATATTGTTGGTAGTGAAAACTTTTGCTGATAAAAAATCTAAGGACTGGGTTGACATGGACATGACGGTTGTAAAGGACATAATAAGTCTTGTCATCGAACCGTTCACATACATATGTAATTTGTCTTTTTCCACGGGTGTATTTCCTGAAAATATGAAAGTAGCAAAGGTGATCCCTATTTTTAAAAATGGTGACAAATGCGTCTTTAACAATTACAGACCAATATCATTGCTGCCGCAATTTTCCAAAATTCTAGAAAAAATTTTCGTAACCAGATTAGATAAATTTCTTGATAAATTTAATATCTTAAGTGACAGTCAATATGGTTTTCGATCTAAAAATTCCACTTCCATGGCTCTTATGGAACTAATGGAACAAATTACCACAGCCATTGATCAAAAGCAACATTGCATTGGTCTGTTTATTGATTTGAAGAAAGCATTTGACACAATTGACCACACCATTCTCACTAATAAATTAAATAAGTATGGTATTAGAGGACAAGCACTACAGTGGGTGCGTAGCTACTTGAAAGATAGACAACAGTTTGTACAAATTGATGGTATACGATCAAACCTCTGCAAGATCACATGTGGTGTCCCACAAGGCTCAATACTTGGACCTAAGTTGTTTATTTTGTATGTGAATGATCTAGTGAAGGTGTCTGGACTTTTAAAATGTGTTCTCTTTGCTGACGATACAACTTTTTTTTATTCTGGTAGTGATTTAAATCAAATGTCTGAGCTGTTAAAAATGGAGTTTGTTAAACTACAATCTTGGTTTAAATTGAACAAATTATCATTAAACCTGGATAAAACGAATTATATGTTATTTAGTAATAAAAAGAATAATTTGGATTTTTCTTTTAAAATTAATGGTGTTGAAGTTCACAGAGTAAGCGAGGTGAAGTTTTTGGGGGTAGTTATTGATGACAAACTGTCGTGGAAACAGCATATAAATTTAGTTAAACTTAAGTTATCTAGGTCTACTGCGGTGCTTTACAAAGTGAAAGATTTTTTGAATGATAAAGCTATGTATCTGTTGTATAATGCAATTTTTGTTCCACATTTAATTTATTGTGTTGAAGTTTGGGGAAAGGCGTGTAAAACCATCACGAAGCCTATTTTTATTTTACAAAAAAGAGCTGTGAGAATAATTACGAGAAAGCCTTACTGTCATCCGTCGAATGTATTGTTTCAACAACTCAAGTTGCTAAAGTTTTATGATTTAGTTGATTACAACATTTTGTTGGTGATGTATAGAGCGCATAATAATGTACTGCCTTCAAATGTTCAAATTAATTTTGTAAAGAGGATGAGCAGCTACAATCTTAAGGGAACTGAGATTTTTGCTAAACCTCAGTATAGAACAAGCTTAAAGGGACGGTCTGTTTCAATACAGGGAGTTGATTTGTGGAATGGTTTAGGAAATGAAGTTAAATCTGCTAAGTCAGTGCTTGTGTTTA
>JBBPBX010002930.1:0-23809 GCA_038048925.1 Garcialebias charrua
TTCAGCATGTTGGAGGCGTGCTTTGGAGGCTGACGCGGGTTCACGTGCACGGAAAACGCTTTCCAGCACGCTCAACACACACGTGACGTGACGCCCGACGCCAAGACGCGCCTGAAGGCGCGTCCCCAATTGACTTTGCATGTAAACCGGACGCTCCTGCAGTTGAAAACGCATTCGGTCTGGATCAGCCATAAGACTCTGCGCGTCGGTTTGGCGCATGTCGCGCACCTCCAAATTTTTGAAACTCTGCCAGCCTAGTGCGCGCGCCGTGGGCGCTACTGAATTGATTGACAGGTCGAGTGGGGACCTCACCCGACAGCCTTCACGCTCTTCACGCCAGAGCCTGCAGCTGTCTGCGCCGCTGTGGTCGTGGAGACGGCGTTGCGACGCATGGAGGAATGTTTTGTATGTGACACAAATGTATTAAATTCCCCGAGCGAGCGGAAAGCCATTTGTTTTTGTTGTGTGACTTCAAACAGTTCTTCTTCTACGGTAGATTTCTTCTTCTACACCTTTCTTGCAACATATGCACAGGTTTTAGAGGGTACTGCCACCTGCTGGTCCGTAAAAGAACAGCACTTTGCCATGCGCTGCCGTGCATCAACCATAAACACAGCGGCAACACTGTAAACGCATGAAGCAGCACGGCTCAGTGCGCGCGCAGCGTGCGCGCTCCAGCCTGCACGCTCCAGCCTGCGCGCTCCAGCCTGCGCGCTCCAGCCTGCGCGCTCCAGCCTGCGGACCAAAGTGCGAGTATAACTTGGCCTTTATGCTCCTTAACCTCCTTCCTGAGAGGAGCTGGGCAAAAAGTTTGTGTGCTGGGTGAGTGGGGTCCTTCATGATGCAGCGGTTGAAATTTTTAAAAATTTCCTTCTGGCTTTTATTATTACATATTTCTTCTCAGGCAAAATATACAAAAAAAAGTACTTTTTTTTGTTTGTAAAATTATTTATTTTATATAAAACTCAGCCTCAACACTCCTGCAACAATTTTTTTATTGTCACACAGTGATTTTTCTTTTAAACTGAATAAACACATGAACAAAGCAAACAGAAATTAAATTTAAAAAAATAAACACGCCAACCTTTGTACTTTTGTCCCAGTTGGTCAAGGACACTCATGTCAGTGGATGTCTGGGGGCGGGGGACATTTATCAGAGGGCTGTATGTAATGGAATCAACCAATGACAATAATCATCAGCACTGCAAGCAAAGGCCCATAAACATCCCTTGACAAGCGGTCAAAGGTGAGGTAGGGGTTAGGTTTGAACCATAATGATGGAGCCCGTGTGTTTTTGCATCTACACAATGTTTATGTGCCATTCAGATGGAGAAGGACTGTAACATAAGGTGAGGCAGAGTGCAAACAGTGAGCAAACAAACATCCTCAGGGAATGACACAGTGCGTCATGGTGCTTCTTCTGACCACAAATGTTTCCTGTGGGTCAAAGTTCAGACAGAAGTGGGCAACTTAAAGTCCAAGGGCCAAAAGTGGCCCTTGGACAAACCATCTATTCTCGTTTACCTGCTTCTTCCATTTTGGGTCACGGGGGTCGCCGTTGCCCATGTCCAGCAATCACAGTGCGAGGGGCGGGGTACACCCTGGACGGGTTGCAAGTCCATCACAGGGACACAGACAAACGAGACAAACAATCATTCACTCTCTCACTCACACCTAAGGACAATGCAGAGTCACTAATCAGCCTAACATGCATGTTTTTTTATCTGTGGGAGCCCGGAGTACCCAGAGGAAACCCACACACGCACAGAGAGAACATGCAAACTCCACCCAGAAAAGCCCCCGGACCGGGATTTGAACTGGCAACCTTCTCTCTGAGAGACAGCAGCTCTACCAGTTGCGCCACCATGCTGCTAAATTAAACATCTTACACAAAAGTTTTTTTAAAAACATTTTTTAAGTCATCGTGTTTTCATAACTAGACTGGACCTTAAAGACTTAGAAACACAAATATATACCGGTAAGTTTGTTTTGCATATTTGGAGTGTGATGTGAAAAGAGCTATGTCAAAGTTTGTGTTTAAGAAAACGATCAAAAATGAATTGTTGAAGAAATATATATGAGGAAGTTCAATGTGTAATGTGTTGGAATTGGTAAATTGAGATGAGTTATTCATTTTGTTTAGTTAATTATAGATAATTATTGTTTGAATTTTGAAAAGGGGCAGATATAATACGATTTTTTTCTTCTTTCTGCTGCCTTTCATTTTATATTTCATTTTTTATTTCTTATAAGATACATGTGTTTGTTATGTATTTATTTTATGAAATGAAAAAAATATATATATATAAAAAATGCCGCTAACATTTACAACATGTTAAGCTAACTTGTCTAATATATTGTCACAAGAGCCAGTTTGCAGAATACGTCTAAAATTCCTAAATGATAAGGGAATTACATGTTTTATGAAGCATGCTAACTATCCTACAATAAGAAAAAGCCTGAAAACGTTTACTAGATCACCTATCATAAAGAACATTTACTTTCCAAATCTCTATGTGCCCCTTTGATTGCTTTAAACATCTTCTCACTGAGCAAGGAGACGTCCAAACGTCTTTTTAAAGTTGTTTCTGCGCCTCTAAATTGGGTCCCTCGCAGGTGCAGACTGTGACGACACACAACGTTTTTTTCCGACGTCCAGGTTTGACGTCTATTGGACACGTTAATGTAGACATCTTTTCTACGTCAACTTACTATATTTAACTTATTTTAAATATGCTCTTATTATATTTAACTTATTTTAGTCACTTTAAATTATTCTTCTATGCTATGAATATGAAAAGTATAATGCATCTAATTTAAAACTGTGGCTGACGCAAACAAAGCTAGGGAAATAGTACATGATGTGACCCTTTGGAGAAAAAAAGTTCTATTTGGATGTTTAATACAAGTTTTATTTAATCGTGTTCCTTGCAGAACACAGTTTGGTTCCATTCAAATAGCCAAATTGTATTCAGGTAAAGATTTAACAGAATAAAAAATGGATAGTTCAAATCTTTTGAAATAGGGTTCTAAAAGTCGGGTATGAACAGGTAACATCTTACCTGTTGCGGATAGCTCTTTAAACAGTTATAGTTGAAAGAACAAAATTATTGTTTCTGATAGACTAACAAGCTGAAACATAGTTTAAGGTCCCATTGTCAGTCATAGCTAATTAGTTTTAGAGCTATCTACAACAGGTAAGATATTTATCGTTTAACATTTTTCCACAGAGCCCCATTTCAACATATCCAAACAGCTTTTCTTAGCTTAGGTCATAAAAGAGTCCCCACTTATCAAAACACCAAATTAAAAGTGACCAATTATTGCTTCTCCTTTTTCTGTCAAGCTGAGCCGAATAAAGCCAAATTACAGAAGTTGAAGATTTCAAAGACAAAGAAGCGTCTTTCTTCATCTCAACTTTTTGTTCAGTAAAGTAGTTGTTGCTTTTGTCAAGAAGAGCGTTTCACTGCAGTTTGGTTGTCAGCTGATTTTCCTTTTTGCAACACTCTCACAAGCATGTTCGCCAATTTAATTAGCTTCATTTATTTTATTTTTTTGCCTAAGCTCTTCTTCTTGTCTTGTTTATTTAAACGCCAAGAATTAAACTAGTCATTTAAAGGCCGAGATACACTGAAGCAGACTCCGTATACGCGCGTATACGCGCATATTTTGTGCGTATGTTTTTGCTGCTATACTTCAAGAAACTATCAGCTTTCAAACGCTCTCGTTCTCCTTGTTGTAATATGAGCAGCAGCACACGGAAGGGACTCAACTGAGCTCGCTGATTGGTCACTTGCTGACACGCCTACTGAATTGATTGACAGCGCTCAGTCAGCTGAAAGTGAAACCTTGAGAATGCAACATGAGCAGCTCGCTGGACTTCTGCGGTGTTCTGATGCGGTGTTTCTACTATATATGTTATAAAAAGTTCTCTCAGAAATAAAAATAATAACAGGGAGCGCTTTTCCTGCAGCACACAGCCCACCAGGGAATATTAAAACATCGCGCACCCAGGTAGGACCTGAATTCATTCATTTCAATCATCGAGTGAACGGAGGAAGAAGCGGTTACTTGACTTTAGGCAAAAAAACAAAAGAAAAGGCCCGATCAGCGATAAAGAAGGGGAATTTATTTCATTTGTGTAACATACAAAACAGTCCGGCGCCGGGAAGTTTATGGTCAGACACCGCGTATCGCGCACGCGGATCGCGTATGCGTAGTAAAAAAATACTTTTGCGCGTACATGCCCTGAGGGGCTACGCGGGGCTACGCTTTTGCCACAGCGTATGTACGCTGCGTATAGGCGTATCGTGAGGACGCTCGAGTGTATCTCGGCCTTAACACAACGCAGGAGTTCAGACTTCAGCAACAACTGAACCAATCAGGTGGAATAATAGTTCTGAGAACTGGCCTGTTCCTGAACTCGTGCTAGTGTTTGCCAAGTGTTAAAATACACTTTTAGTAGGTCAGTGCCATTATTTTAATTTTATTTTTAGCTCATCAAACAAACGCTTTGTTATTCACACAAGAAGTGTCACAGTAGGGATCATTATTTCATGTTTCGTCATTAACAGGAGGCTGAATTGACTCTGACTTTGGTTCCTTCATAATAAAAAAAACCCAAACTCTTGGCCAGCAGCTGGATAATGAGTGCTGCAGAGATTTACTAATAGTCTTCATGAGTCAAATCAATAATTGGCTATTGCTTCAGCTGAAGTGCACATCTAAGTCCTCTTTGTCATTCACTTGTATCTTCAGTAAAAAATGAAAAAAGGCACAAAAGGCAGCTGAGACGGGATCATTAACAGACTTTCCAAATTGAAACAGTCATCAAAAGTGTCTTTAAACGTCTCCGGAAGCTTTTGGTTGAGTGCAAATGACATCTCGCTCATTTTGCTGGTGGCTACATGACTGATGTGTTGAATGAGGCAGGCCCCCTTTATTTTTTTTTATTTTTTTTTATCCTTTTATTTTTTTTTTTCGCTTTTGAAAGATCCCGGGTTTGAAGTATATGATTCTGAAGTGCCAGCATATGCTTAGTGAGATAAGTAATTTGACACACAGACATCACAGCCTGCAAAATCTTTCGTCTTGACTGCCTTGAGTGTCCGCGTCGGGCGCTTTTTCAAGAACACTTTACAACTGTCACAACTGACTGTCAGCGTGCACATGACAAACACAAATGAGCTCATTTTGAGCACAGTAAGACAGCTGTCATATCAAAAAAATACAAAACTGGACTAAAAATAACTTTAACACGATCTTCAGCGTTTTATAATTAATTTGCTATTTAAGAACCAAAGATTCCTCCATTTTAGAATCAGTTTGTTAATTAAAGTGATTTAATTAGCTCAGTAGTGAAGCCAGATTTGAAGCAGAAGTCATTGAACGCAACACAGATACAGTTTCTCTCTGAATGAGACACATTTGACAGAGCTACCCAACATAAATAGACCCTGAACACCACTAGACACAAATAAAGACATACAGTAGATATGCTCGCACACAAACAGATGTACATTCGCAGAGACACACACCAGCTGGGGGTGTTGGGGGGGGTCAGAGCTGCAAACGAAGTCGCTGACATTGTGGCACTTCTTTGGCAGCATTGTGCAGGTGTCGTCTGCACACAGGCTTCTGAATAAATGGATCTGAAATGATTTACCGAGGGTATCTGCCACCTGAGCACAGATGCATGCACTACTCCTCGTGCACACACCCACAACAACACACAAGTAACACAACCCCCCGCCTGTTGTTCACGTAAAGACACAAACGCACACACCGACGCTGAGGGGAAAGCAGAGCAGCATCCTTTTCTACTGTCCTCGTTCGCATGCACGTGATAATTATTTACACGTCTGTTTTCAGATGCAAAGGAAACGATGACCAATGTCACTTTAAATAAGTCTGCAGTCCTGATCTGTGCACGGCCAGCTTTTCATGCAACATGATGAGCTAAAACACGTGCCTTCACTATTCCGTTCTAATGAATGAGATGGGATTGAAGCAGCAGCAGCAGCATGCAGGACATGTGACTCAGAAACATCTGGATCACAGCAGCTGTTGTCACCAACTAGCCTGACGCAGTCATCCTGGAAAACTGTTCATCTTTTTTTTTTACTTTTCTGAGAGAAATGCATGCGTCTTCCCTGAAATAAACACAAGGTTTAAATGAAGTCGAAGACGCAAATTCAAAAATGGGAGACTCACTCACCCCAGCTGCATCGAGTCACTAATCAGCCATCCATCAGGATACCTGTATATGGCCGTCCCTTCCTCAGCTCTTCCTGTTTGCCCGTTGCCAGTTTAGTCGCATCCCTCCACCTCCCCATCTCCGCCCGGGGTTTCAAGATCCTCAGTTCTCCCCTATTGTTCATCTTGACTATGCCTCCAGGGAATATCCTGCTTGCCTCCATACTAGTCCTACGACTGTGTACGTTCCTGCTTCCTGTTCCCTGAAACCCAGCCGGTCAAGGCAGATGGCCGCTTGTCCTGAGCCTGGTTCTGCTGGAGGTTTCTTCCTCACAAGGGAGTTTTTCCTTCCCACTGTCGCTTCATGCTTGCTCAGGATGGGAGTTCTGCGATGGGGTTTGTCTCAGGGTTAACCGGAACCAACGACCGATGGATGAACGACATACACGTACCGGTGGGATAAGTTGGATGACTACGATCCCCGACTTGGCCACTGGGTTCGGGTCCCGGGGGGGTGGAAGAGATTCCATAATCTATCTCCCTATGCCGGACATTCAAGCTCTCAGTGGTCGGGCATGCATGCCCTCCGCCGGGGCCCGAGCGCCGAAATAACCCTAATCAATAAAACCTTTTAAGTGTATTCTTCTCTCTTGTTGTGTGAGTCTCTCCAGGTTGAAATGAATATTATGAATGCACAAAAATGAATAAATCACTTCAAGTAAGATGTAACGGTTAAATGATCGTCTTTTTTAACAACAAACATACAAGAAGAGCTTTGGGAAGGATCAGTGTGTTGAGAAACTTTCGATTTTCACTGAAACTAAAAAAATAAATAAAATATTGCCAAGTAGGGGTGGGCGACATGGCTCAAAAATTATATTGTGATATTTCAGATCATTATAATGATAACAATACATTTTGTGATATAAAAAAAAAACAGAAATCAAATTTATTTATTTGACAAAATTAACTTAACATGTTGCTTTCCAGTATTATATAAAATTTAAAAAAACAACAAGGGTTAATTTTACTGAATTTACTTTATTTAGTAAAGTATTCAGTATCCAAGTATAAAAATAAATGAATACAAATGATCTGTTATTTAGATTGAAAAAGTCTGCACAAAATATAGATCAACAAAAACCACCACAAAAACTAAAGTGCAGTTTTCCAAAACAACTAAATAAATGAAGCTTAAGATCAGTTGAGCATAGATGAAACCTACAACAAAATATATGTTGTCTTTAAATGAGCTATAACTTCCAGAACTTGTAACAAGGTGATCAGCTGACCCTGAAGCTTGTTGGTGTTTCAGCTTCATCTATTCATGCAGGAATGATTCATTTATCTGACTGATCTGTCTTTATCACCTGCCTCTTGGTCCGTGGACCGACTGTGGAACTCAAGACAATTGAGCCGTGCATGTTTGTAACAACAGTTTAGAGCGAGGGAGACGCTACACCGGCTGCTCAGAGCGGGGTGGGGGGAGGGAGAATTTGAGCTGTCTGTACCTGCAGTTTAGAGCAGGGGGGAGAGAAGCTTAGACACGCGTTGTTTGTTTTTAGCATTTTAGCTAGCTAGTATTGCACGTAACTAATTAGCATTACACCAGTACAAACTGGTGGGGGGGTTGCGCAGTTCGGTTTGGTCGTTTCAAGTGCTCGGTTGTTAAGGGAGCGGGGCGCCCTGACGTATTACGTCATGAAATTAGCATATCATGATATAACTTTTTTCCCCGGGCAAGCTTTTTTTACCGGTATTACCGGGAATGATATGATATGGCCCAGCCCTATTGCCAAGTTAGAGTGATGTCTGTTAGCAAATCTCAGCCAGAAGACATTTTCTTGACCTTTGTTTTTATTGCTACACCTGACACTTCCTGAGCTCCGTAGACAAAATCAAGTTTTCACACTATATAAGTCATTAGGTGTATTTTGCTCGTGTGTGCACTATTACACAAATATTTTTCCATCCATCCACCCATCCATCCATCCATCCATCCATCCATCCATCCATCCATCCATCCATCCATCCATCCATCCTTTTCAACTTGCTCCAAAGTCGGGTCGTGGGGGCAGCAGCTTCAGCAGGGAGGCCCAGATATCTCTTTACACAGCCACCAGGAGGACTCCAAGGCATTCCCAGGCCAACCGAGAGACATACTATAGTCTCTCCAGCGTGTCCTGGGTCTTCCCTGGTGTCTCCTCCCAGTTGGACATGCCCAAAATACTGCAATACTGCAGATGCTGTATCAATCTGTCTGTCAAGCTCACACTCCATTCTTCCCTCACTCATGACCAAAACCCTGAGATACTTGAACTCCTCCACTTGAGGCAGAACTTCACCCATGACCTGAAGAGAGCAATCCACCCTTTTCCGACTGAGGATCATGGCCTCAGATTTGGAAGTGATGATTCCCATCCCAGCCGCTTCACACTCAACTTGCAAACCGCTCCAGTGAGAGCTGAAGATCAGAGAGTCAGAGAGTCAGAGAGAATTTATTGTCATTTGCACCGCATGTAGTACATGTGTTGAAAACGAGATTATGTACACAGGGTCCCAGTTACATCCAACAACAAATGCAAGAGAAAAACAATAATAACATCTAGGATTAACTAAGAGAGACATCAGCTAGTAATACACTAAGCCCTAATGTAGTAGAAAAACATCATTATAAACAGCAGCACGAACATGAGCAGATGGTCACAGATGAACGCAGCAACAAGAAACAGATCAGTATCAGTATGATGTGACATTTTGCAGTGTTTATTCTTATTATTTATTTATTCATGAGTCTGACAGCCTCAGGGTAGAAGCTGTTTCTCAGTCTAGTGGTTCTACATTTGATGCTCCTCAACCTCCGTCCCGAGGGGAGTGGTGCAAAGAGTGAGTGTGCTGGGTGAGTGAGGTCTTTCATGATGCAGGTGGCTCTTTTTCTGCATCTGGAGGTGTAAATGTCTGTGATGGTGGGGAGACTGACTCCCACAGACTTCTGTGCAGCCTTCACCACTCTCTGTAGAGCTTTTCTCTCTGCAACTGTGCAGCCTCCATGCCACACGTTGATGCTGGAGCACAGGACGCTCTCCACTGCACACCTGTAGAACGAGGTGAGGACTGGGCTTCTCAGACCGGCTCGTCTCAGCCGTCTGAGGAAGTAGAGTCTCTGATGACCTTTCTTGATCAGGCTGGTGGTGTTATTGCTCCAGCTGAGGTTATCATTCATGTGTACACCCAGGTATTTGTAGCTGGAGACCACCTCCACCGCAGATCCACCTATATACAGTGGGGTGTGGGTGTGTTTGTTCCTTCTGAAGTCCACAATCATCTCCTTCGTCTTCTTCACATTCATGTGAAGGTTGTTCTCTTTGCACCAGCTCTCCAGATGTTCCACCTCCTGTCTGTAGCTGGATTCATCATTATCTGTGATGCATCCCACCACAGCTGTATCATCTGCAAACTTAACAATATGACAGCCTGGATGTGTGGCTGTACAATCATATGTGAGCAGAGTGAACAGAAGAGGGCTCAGCACACATCCCTGAGGAGAGCCAGTGCTGAGGGTGATGGTGGAGGAGGAGAAGTTGTGGATCTTCACGGACTGTGGTCTGTCTGTTAAGAAGTCTAAGACCCAGTTACAAATAGAGGGGCTTAGTCCAAGTGTGGATAGTTTGTCTATCAGAGTTTGGGGGATCATGGTGTTGAAGGCAGATGTGAAGTCCACAAAGAGCAGACGCACGTATGAGTCCTTCTGATCCAGGTGGGTGAGAGCAGTGTGGACCACGGAGGAGATGGCGTCCTCTGTTGATCGGTTCTCACGGTATGCATATTGATGAGGGTCCTCGTTGATGTTGACGGCTGTCTTGATGTGGGACATGACCAGTTTCTCAAAACATTTAGCGACTATCGGGGTGAGAGCCACCGGTCTGTAGTCATTCAGACCAGTCACTGTGGAGCTTTTTGGGACTGGGATGATGGTGGCGGTCTTCAGGCAGGTGGGAACTGACTCCAGTGCAAGTGAGGTGGTGAAGATGTCAGCCAGCACCTCACAGAGCTGGTCCGCACATTCCTTCAGAACTTTCCCTGGGATGTTGTCTGGACCCGTAGCTTTATGAGGGTTGATCCTTCTGAGACTGCCTCTCACTTCTGCTGCGGTCACTTTGAGGTGCTCCTCGTCTGGTGATGAGGTGAGTCTGGTGCTAGTTGGTCTGTTTGGATCATCAAAACGTGCATAAAACTTATTGAGGGCATCAGGCAGGGATGGGTCCCTGGGGCATTGTTTGCTTTTGCCCTTGTAGTCTGTTAAGCATTTGATGCCCTGCCACATGCTCCTTGGATCATGTGAGGTGAACTGTCCCTCGATCCTCTGTGCATACGCGGCTTTGGCCTTCTTTATGCCATCATCCAGTTCTCTCCTGCACTTTCTCAACTCCTCAGTATCTTTAGACTTGAATGCAGTGTCCCTGGCTGCCAGCAGGGTGCGGACATCCTTATTTAGCCAGGGTTTTTGATTGGGGTAAAATTTAACACACTTTCTTATGGATACATTTTCAGCACATGTACTGATGTAACCCAGGACAGAGGAAGCATAAAGCTCCAGGTCAATTGAATTTCCATTCGTAGCTGCCTCTTTGAAGACAGACCAGTTTGTGTTTTCAAAGCAGTCTCTTAGCATGGGGGAACTATCTTGGCGCCACGATGTTATCACTCTTTGTTCTGGCATCGCACGTCTGAGTGGGGGTAGCTGTCTAGGGACCAATAGCAGGGAGCGATGGTCGGAAGCCCCGATCGGTGGGCGTGGCTTCGCCGTGTACGCCCCCTTCACATTCGTGTAGACCTGGTCTAGCGTCTTATTTCCTCGTGTTGCTGTGAAGGGCACAATGATGCCAACAGGACCACATCATCTGCAAAGAGCAGAGATGGAATCCTGAGGCCACCAAACCGGAAAATCTCCGCCCACTGGCTGCACTGAGAAATTCTGTCCATAAAAGTTATGAACAGAATCAGCGACAATGGGCAACCATGGCGATGTCAAACTCCCACCCTGAAGGTGTCAGACTTACTACCAGCAATGCAAGCCAAGCTCTCGAACCGCGTGTATAGGGACCAAATAACCCACCGCCCACCACCGAGTTCGGGGATGGCCACTGCGAGAAGCACTGACAACCTTGCGGCCACAGCTTTCCACGTCTTCAAATATTTATTTTATATTCAGAAGACAGACAGTAGAGTTTATAATTATTGTGATTTGAGTCTTTAAAAACTGCTTCATGTAAAAAAAAACTTTAAAAAAGTTGCCACTCATGCTACTAATTAATTAATTCTTACCCTCTGGAAAACAAAACAAATAAAATACATTTGTAAAATAAATTAATTAAAAAGTGTGAAAATTATTAAAAAAAATAATGTAAAAAAACAAACATTTTAATGATTTTCACTGTTTACAATAAGAAACAAACAAACCAGTACTAGCGGAGAGAACACATGATTAAACTAGCAAAGCACTGCATGTCATTATTAACATTATGAACACACAGTGGGTTCAGAAAGGGTTAACAGTCGTACTGTCTTGTCCTGATGGGAGACACGTCTCCAGCAGATGGGTAAAAAGTTGATGCTCATACACAGGAGAAAAACAACAAAGTCAATAGGTTAAAAATGGAGGCAGTGGAGAGATAGATCATCATCCCACCTCTCTGACACTCTGTAGGGCTTGACCTTACCAGGCTGTTGGGTTGTCAAAGTGGCCTAATCAAGTAGTAGGCAGAGCTGCCAGATCTGCCCATGTCTGGGAACATGCACGCCCCCGACTACATCACTACTAATGTGCAGAAAGAGCACCGGCTTTAAAAGTGTCCATTTAACCTTGTTTTCATGTCCACTTTGGCTTGTTTTTGTATGGCACAGAGGAGAAGCAGGAAGTGGCATTAAGAAAAGTATGACATGTTATTTCCACAGAAAACTTAAATAAGTGTAAGTACTGGAAATAAGACATGAAGCCTAATTTATTTTAGGTTTATTTTTGTCAAATACGAACTATTGTTTTGACCGAGCGTCATTCTGATGAACATTTTTAAATATTTCTGTTTTTTGTGTGCGTGATTAATTTGCAATTAAGGGATGGGAGCTGGCAGGTTTTAAACGTGGAAGGCTTGACTGGCAGCTCAACTCCCCACTCAAACCCCACTTTTTGTCTTCTGCCAGTTTGTTAATTTGTTGTAGTATCGCAGCTAAGCATTTAATTTGTGCTAGCATTGGCATGTCTTGGAAAATGTGGACATTTTTAAAGCATTAGGAGGACAAATTTATCTAAATTACATGTCATTGAGATGTTAAAAAAAAAAAAAGAGTTTGAGAAACTCCAAAAAAGAACAACCTTTCCACACAGGCATGTCTGCCACTCTCCACTGCTCAGTAACAAACAGTATGAGCTTTGCTGGTTCGACAGGCGAAATATTTGTCTGATTTTATTTGTGAGATTATAATTTGTAATCCAGACAAATAAAGAAAAACTCAAACAGCGTATCTGTTATGACTTTATGAACACTGTACATTTGCAATAAAACAAACAAACAAAAACTCTGTTTGGTAACTATTTTATTTTTAGACTCGCAGGAGCAAAGACACGATGGAAAACATGTGAAAATAAAAATTCAGACAAAATGTCAAATAGTTATTTTGCATGTTACTTCTCAGTGAGACATTTTACTGGAATTTGCAAATCGTAATTATAGAAAAAAATCCGAAATTGTCAATGAGGAGTGTTTTGCAGATAGTCCCAAGATGCAGACCAACCCGAGTACCACAAAGTGAATTTAACTTTTTAATAAAACGATGAAAACAAAAGCAGATGTGGCAGCAAAATAAATGATCTTAACTTCTTTGTTTTGTATTTTATTCATTTGAATTAAAGAAACGGACATTTCAACAAAGAAGAATCTGTCCAGATGACCAGACTTAACTTGATTAGATTCACCTGGATTATTGAGCATGCATCAGGACAACAGAACATATAACCCAACCTGAACTAATGAATTTAACTAAAAACCCTGAGCGGATGACCAAAGGAAAAAAAAAGGAACATGTGAGAGTGTACGGAAGGGTTTTGCGGTCATCCATGAAATAATATTTTTGAAGCTTATGTAGTAAAAACTGAAAGTTATGCACCATAACTCATGTTCCCTGAAGGAATGGAACGAGGTGCAACATAATGCTATGCGCGCTCCGCGCGGTTACCTGAAGTAATACACTCACGCCTTTACGGCAGGGGCGTCAGCGTCACGCCAGAGTCCCCTCCCTCTGGGTATTTAAGACGCGGACGCCCATCCTACTTTCTCTAAAATGCACTTCACCGAGCTTTCAGCATTGAAAGGGCCAGGTATGTTGCACCTCGTTCCCTTCCTTCAGGGAACATGAGTTATGGTGCATAACTTTCAGTTCCCTTATCAGTCATGTCACTCGGTGCAACATAATGCTATGGGAACGTAATTCAATCACGCCCTTGAAATGCTCAGTAAAATGCATGTGAGAACATCTGCCTTAATACGGCAGGCATTTCCCAGCCGCTCTCTACAAGGTATGTAGAGAGCACAGCCTGAGAAGAAAAATGCCACATGTAGAAACATCAGCCTGATGTTACCACTGGACACATAAGCCGTTTTCGCATTGGCCAGCCCTCAATGGCCCGGGCCGCCCCTGGGGGCCACCCGCGTTCATTACGCATTTGCCGCAGAGCCGCCTTGAAGTGGGTGGGCAGTTCTCTGGAAGTGGGTGGGGTGCTCTCTTCACGTGGGTGGAGTGTTCGTGTTTTAAGAGAGGAGACTCCGCAAAAAAAAAATTGTTAGCTGGATATATATATATTAGTGTTTCTGAGTTAAATTTTTGTTAATAACTGATCACAAATCAGCTTATGTTACAACGTAAATAACACGAAGCGCACACCCATTTCCGCCTTTCCGCGCGACCTGAATGTCATTAAACAATAACTAATATTGTCTAACTGTTGCGCGCAGCCAGGGTTTTAAAATATAACTAATAATCTCTAACTTCTACGTGCAGCTAAAATGTTAAGAGGAGTGATTCCTATATGAGTAAGGTGGACACCTGAAAATCCAGTCCGGTGTTTAGCTCAAAGCATTAATGCACTGTCGTTTTGACCCAGCGAAGCAGGTTCGCTTCCCGCCTGGGACAAAGTTATTTAACTTTTTTTTTTTATTGGAGTAAATAAAAATGAGTTTGTTAACCAAACAAACTCCTTTTTATTTAAAAGAAAATGTGAATAAAGAAAAAAAAAGTAAAATAACTTTGTCCCAGGCGGGAAGCCGCTTCGCCGGGTGAAAACAACAGTGCATTAACACTTTGAGCTAAACACCAGACTGGATTTTCAGGTGTCCACCTTACCCATATAGGAATCACTCCTCTTAACATTTTAGCTGCACGTAGAAGTTAGAGATTATTAGTTATATTTTAAAACCCTGGGTGCGCGCAACAGTTAGACAACATTAGTTATTGTTTTAGTTATTGTTTAATGACATTCAAGTCGCGCTGAAAGGCGGAAATGGGTCCGCGCTTCGTTGTTATTTACGTTGTAACATAAGCTGATTTGTGATCAGTTATTAACAAAAATTTAACTCAGAAAAACTAATTCAGCTAACAATTGTTTTAGGGGTTTCTCGTTTCTGTAGTTAAATTTGAATGAAATTCAACCCTCGCGCTGAGGTTGTTTGAATGAGTCCCGCCCCTGCTGCAAACAACGAATCAAATGTGAGCAGTACATGACGTGAAACTGGGTCCGTGGGGCTCGGCCCGATAAGAACCACGGTGGAGATGGTTCCAGAACAAGGGTGGATCCCGGGCGGAAAAGGTAAATGCGAATACGCCGAACCCGGGTTAGAAGCTGGGAGAGCCGGGGAGGGCTGGCCAATGCGAAAACGGCTATAGATGAAACACCAGCTAGAGACAGAATAAGCGTGTTCCGCTAGTGTGATTACTCATCATCTCCTTTTTCCCTGGAAATCTTGAGAAGCAGGAGGAAAAGAGCAAGGGACCCATTACTCCACTGGCAATCAGATGGCATTGTGGAGGTAGAGAACCCAGTTCAAGCACAGGGTAACCTTCCAGGTCCCCAGGGGAAATTTTTCATATATACAAGGGGCACGCACGAGTCCCTCATCTGCTTCTTGAGCAGACAACTTACTAGGATTGTCAAAGAGGCCCATCCTGATGTTGGAGAACTGTCAGAGGAGAGGGGAACCCTTCCACTGAACATCTCCCAAGTAAACATAAACACCAAGGGTCTCCCTTGTGTATGCTGTTGTTGTTGTTGGAAACAAAGACGATCAAGCTTTAGGCCCTCAGCCAGATCCCTTCAGTGGCCAGGCTGAAAGCTGCCACAGCTCCGGACGTGGGTGTTGAAGCTGCCCACGTGCCTGAGTCAGCAGGTCTCTGTAAGAAGGCAACTACCATGGTATCCCTGACAACATTGACATCAGTTCCGGGAACCACGGTTTCTGTGGCCACCTAGGGGCTATTAGTTTCAGGGAGAGGGCTCTCTTACGTATACGTTCCAGTGTAACCTGAATCAGAGGGACAGGTGGAAAAGCATAATACAACACCCCTGCTGGCCAATCATGGGCCAAAGCATCCGTTCCCAACGATGCATCTGTTTCCCTCATAGAGGAGTAGAGGTCACATTGTAAGTAAATAAGTAAGTAAACTTCATTTATATAGCACCTTTCACAGATATAAAATCACAAAGTGCTTTACAAAAGAAATACACATAATAAAATCATACTAAAATTATACTAAAATTATACACTCTTAAAACATGCTATACAAAAAGGTTACACATGATAAACTCTAAAATCAATAAGTACAATTAACCATAAGCCTGTTTGAAAAGATAAGTCTTAAGACTTCTTTTAAATGCATCAGTCGACTCGGAGCCGCGCATTGTTAGAGGGAGAGCGTTCCAGAGCCTCGGTGCCACCACCTGAAATGCTCTATCACCACGGGTTTTAAAATGGGTTCTAGGGACCGACAGCAGTAGCTGATTAGAAGACCTCAGAGTTCTAGACTGACAGAGTGGCTTCAAAAGATTGAAAACATATTTGGGAGTCTCACCATGGAGTGCTTTAAAAGTTAAAACCAAAATTTTAAAATGAACCCTAAAATATATCGGAAGCCAGTGGAGAGAGTACAGAACAGGAGTAATATGATCCGTTCTGCGGGTTCCAGTCAAAAGTCTGGCTGCAGCGTTCTGAACAGACTGAAGAGAAGCCATGGTGGATTTACTTATCCCTACTAAAAGGCCGTTACAATAATCCAACCGAGAAGAAATAAAAGCATGGACAACCATTTCTAATTCTGTCTTAGATAAAATAGCTCGCAACTTTGAAATGTTCCTTAAATGATAAAAACAGTTGCGAACTAACAGTTTACAATGACTGTCCATTGACAGAGAGCTGTCAAAGAGAACACCCAGATATCTAAGGTTGTTTTTGTTCGAAGGATTTAAGAACCCAAGATGCTTCCTTATTTCCAAGATTTTATCATCTGGAGCAACGATAAGTGTTTCAGTCTTAGCAGCATTTAACTGCAAGTGGTTGTCATTAAGCCAAATTTTAATGTCAGATAGGCAGTTACTGAGTTCGGTCAATTTGTAAAATTCAGACAATCGAAAAGAACAGTAGATTTGAATATCGTCTGCATAGACATGGTATGAGACGTTACTGTAGCGATCATTGTGAGTTGGCTCTGCATGGGAACAAGTCCACAGAGGCTCTCCCAAACTGTGACCAGACCTGATCCACGACTCGTAGGTTCAGTCTTCATTCTGATTCCAAAAGAGGCCCTCTTTAGAGGGCATCCGCTCCGTAATTCAGTTCACCCAGAACATGAGTCGCCCTGAGCGACAATAATCTTGGAGCGTACCATGTGAGCATCCTCTGTGTCAGGCTGAGGAGGGCTTGGGATCTCGTCCCCCCTTCCCAGTTAATGAAGGACACCATGGTTTTGTTATCTGATTTCACCAGGACGTGCTGTCCCGCGATCAGACCTTTACCAAATAAGTATTTTACTGACAGGAATACGGCCAACAATTCCAGGAAGTTGATGTACAATCTTGCTTCCTGCTCATTCCAGAGGCCTCGGGCATTCTGATTTCTACAGACTGCCCCCCATCCTGTTTTTGAGACGTCCGTCGTGATGACCACACGGGATGACACCCTACCTGACAGGACCCCTTCTGTGAACACAGACAGGTCCCTCCAAGGTTCCATGGCCCTCAGGCACTCTGAATCGATTCTAAACTTTCCTGCTCGCCCAGACGGGGCAGGTCATGTTTGTTGGTTTAGCCATATTTGCAGGGCCCACATCTTCAGCAATGCGTGTGGCACACAGTGTATGGCTGCCGCCAAGAGACCTACAAGGCGTTGGCACGTTTTCTGGGGGACCCGCTGATTCAGTTTAAACTTTGCCAGGCAACGGCGAATTGAGGAAACACGTTCCTCTGAGAGCCATGCTCTGTACCTGATGGTGTCGACCTGCACTCTCAGGAATACGGTAATCCGTGATGGGGTCAGGTCACTCTTTTGTAGGTTTATGACAAAACTGAGAGACTCCAGGTGAGAGATCACCCTGCAGGAGTGTGACTGGACCTGTATTCTGCTTCCGGCCATAACCAGGAGGTCATCCAGGTAGTTCATAATCCTGACTCCTTGAATCCTAAGAGGGGTCAGGGCTGCGTCCAGACATTTAATAAATGTACGAGGAGCAGTCTTCAAACCGAAGGGTAAGGCTTTGAATTCATAAGCCTTCCCTTTGAAGGCAAACCGGAGAAATTTCCTGTGGCTCCTCCACACGCACACATGGAAATAGGCGTCTTTCAATCCACTGTACATGCATAGTCCCCAGGTCTCACGGACTGGGGCACCTGCCGCAGTGTGAACATCTTGAACTTGAAAGTTTTTTTTCTTTTCTTATTTTTCTTTTTTCCATTTATAGATGACCTCCCTTCTCACCTTACAGCCATCGTCTCACACGATATGATTTTTTTTATAATAGAGAGAAAAGAAAGATAGAAAGTAAGACAAAACAACAATTATCCACAAAAAGAGCACAAGGCACAAACACCCAACCTCCGTCCGCAATCCTGCAAAGCACATGACAGAACACAGCAATGAAACATACATGCATAAAGACTAATAATATTCATGACCTTGCAGTAGATTTCCATAAATAAACATATCCATATCTACAAATATATATACAGTATACATACATATGCATTCATATCACATATCCATCTACATATCTGCATATGATAGCTACATATACATCCCTGCATCCATTTGTGTGTGGATGTGAGCATGCATTAGTGAATAAGGTTCCTCCAATAGAACATTAATGCCCCTTTTCCACTTGGTGGCGCGGGTCGATTGTGACGTCATATTTGCGTGCCAAGCGCGCGTTGGACAGCATTTCCACCTCACATGTGCGCCGCACCGCACCAACATTCCAGACCCATCTCAGAGCAGGGTCCAGGCTGGCTGGAAGCGAGCGAGCCGTGGGGGAGTGAGCGGTGGGGAGGAGGGGGACTTCCAGCCCAGCCTCCTGCCACGGAGTTTCAGGAAGTGGCTGCTGCTGCGAGGGAACAAACACGGAAGGACTTTACAAGATTAACACGGTAAAAACAATTATTTGTATTTAAAACTATAGCAAAGATGTGTCTTAAGCTGAACTATTCCTTAATAAATGCACGTAGTGGTCAAAACGGCAGGATTAAAAAAAGTAGTTTCGCCATGTGCGCATGTGAGCCGGCTTTATTTCTATCGATCGGCGTTCTTTCTTTTAATGTAGCTAAATAAAAGCTTAAAAAATATATATGTCATAGCTGGCTTTATACCACGAGGGTTCCTCAGGTGAACAAGTCCTTAATAATGTCACGTTGTGGTCAAATCTGCTGGATTTAAATAGATTTGTTTTGACTTCTTCCAAACCTATCACATGTGCTACGAAAATAAATCGTAAAAAATCGAATTTTAATTCAAATAACTCCAACAGCTTACAGTATGCACATAAACATGTTGTGATTACACTGTGTTGGTTTGAAAAATATCTGCTTTGTGGTTTCTGAGGTATAAGATATGTGTTAAATACTAGTAGAAAAAAAATAAGCTAGGTCGACACACTTATGTCTATTAAAAATCGAATTTTAATTCAAATAACTCCAACAGCTTACACATAAACATGTTGTGATTACACTGTGTTGGTTTGAAAAATATCTGCTTTGTGGTTTCTGATATATTTGATATATGTATATATATCTTACATATATCTTATAAAATATATCTACATATAAAACTGTTTCTAGACTGAATTACCGGTAACCATGTTTTTCTTTTTTTACAGTTAAAAGGAAGAAGTCAACACCAGAATTGATCAACTTTTGTCTTCTGGAGGAAGCACATGAAACAACGAGAAAAAAATCATTTAGGTGCAGTATTTATTTTTGTGCTTAGTTTTCATAATAAACTTTTTTTTCTTAAGTGGTGTCATTGAACAATAATTTCCTAAACATATTTTACAATGTTAAGTGTGTACAGTATAGTGTTTGTTTAAAAACATACTGGAAGTTAATTTTCCATTTGCATTTACCCTTTAAAGAATCATAAGAAAAAAGATTATTAGATTTGAACAGCCATCCATCCATCCATCCTTCCTGATGTCGTGTCATGGGTAGTGCAGCTTTTCCAAGGATGCACAGATGTCAACATCAACCCATCCATCCATCCATCCTTCCTGATGTCGGGTCGTGGTGCAGCAGCTTTTGCCAGGATGCACAGATGTCAACATGAACCCATCCATCCATCCTTCCTGATGTCGGGTCGTGGTGCAGCAGCTTTTCCAAGGATGCACAGACGTCATCATGAACCCCGATGAAGCTGTTCTTGGATGCCCAAACGAGTTTCCTGATCAACAAACATTTAATTATTAATACTTTGTTTTTACGTTTAAAGAAACATGCTTTTAATGTTTATGGGACAGTTTAAACCAAATTATCCATTTGCATTTGACTTTGAATTATCCCTGACAAAATATTACAGTTTAAATTTAATGAAATACAAACATTTAATATTACAGGGCCAATTGAAACCTAATTAATTCCTAATCTGTACCTTACTGTAAAAATAGTTTAACTGATTACAGGGCAGTGCAATCAATGTGTTAAGCAATCTTAACAGGAACCTTGTACATATATGAGAATAATCTTTATTATAAAGAAAGAAAATGGAAAACACAGGGGTTTAAAACAAGCTGAAAAGGCAATAAAAGTAAGATCAGAGCATTAAATAGCTCAAGGGACATTACCGCCAACAGGTGGTGAGACAAGGTCCTGCAGGGTGTTCTTCTTCTAATGTTTAGTGGTGGCTAGTAAATAGCTTGAGGTAACACTACCGCCACCACGTGGTAGGACGAGTGAGATTCTACACCCCGCCCACAGAAGGGTTGCAGTAGTGAATGGAAACAAAACCTACATGTGAGCCGAGCCGAACTGAACCAGACCGGACCAGACTGAGCCGCTCTGGGCCGGTAAGTGGAAAAGGGGCATTATTAGCGACCGTGAAGCATCAGAGATCCGTCCCCCCAAGGCCCGAGGCAGACGAAGGGGCGATCAAAGCCCAAGACCCCAAGAAGGACCCCGAGCCCAGAGTCCCCAGGGCCACCCGAACAGGACAAGCCACTCGCCCACTCCCCAGATCCGACCAAGGGGGAGAGCCGGACGAGCTCCACCAGTGACCACACACAATGACCCCCGGGAGGCCAACAGCGACAAGCCCACAGGCCCCAGCTGGAGCCCGCTGCAAGAGCCCGTTGCACTGACGTAGCCCCAGGCCCGGGCACCGAGGCCCGGGCACCGGGGGCGCCCATCCCTCAGGCCCGGACCCGATAGGACCAGAGGACCCGAGCCCCACCAGGCAGCCACCAGGCCGAGCCGACACACGCCCAAGCGCCCAACCCCCGAAGGCGACAGCAAGGGCCCCCAGCCCGCCCGTAGGCCAAGGGACACCCACCCGGGGGCCAAGTGGCAGGAGCGCAACACCAAGTAACCTTAGATGTAACAGAGAGGGGGCAGTCCTAATCCCAGCCTGACAATTAGACATTCATACACAGACACACTCACTCAGACCCACCCTCATCCTCACTCACACAAAGACAAACAATAATGACACATTCCACGAAAATAAAAAACAGGATTTCCCAGAATGCTTAGCGGTATATTAGTGTTCAATTATAGTTTAAATCTGTATCCGTTGATCAAATTTAACAAGAATTACAACTCATAGTGCCACAATCAAAAATAAAACAAAAAAATGGGGACTCTGTTGATTTCCCATAATGCTTAGCAGTATTTTAGACTAGTGTTCCGGGCTGCACCAAGAGTCAGAAGGACGTCTGTGGTAGAGACCTGCCGCTTGTATGCCATTAGTTTGTGAATTACTGTAGTGAGGCTCAGAGTGTCTTCTCTGGGTTTACCTCACACAATGTTAAGACATAATTCACAGAGTATGGTGCAATATACTGCTCTCTGACATCTAGAAAGTATTGGAAGTATCGGCAGGTTGGATCGGAAAATCTGCTACTTAAATTATGCTGGTATCGGATGCCGATACTGGATCGGATTGGCCCCATCCCTAATAATATCACATTATCACTATATATGTATCACATTTTTACTACATAATATCACGTTATTACTACATAATATCACGTTATTACTATATACGTATCTCATTTTTACTACATAAGCTCAAAAAATAATATTTCATGGATGATAGCAATACTCTCCCGTAAGAGTGGGCTGGGAGCAGGATCTATGCAGAGAAACTGAAATGAGGACACTGACTGATCTGGTAAAAAATAGGGATGGGGCAGATCCGATCCAGTATCGGTATCGGTATCAGATACCAGCAGAATGTAAGTACTGTATCGGGTATCGGAACCAACCTGCCGATATTTCCGATACTTTCTAGATGTCAGAGAGCACATATATTTCACCATACTCTGTGACTTCTGTCTTAACATTGTTACTTAGCGGTATATTAGTGTTCAATTATAGATTAAATCTGTATCTGTTGATAAAATTCAACAAGAATTACAACTCATATAGTGCCAGAATTAAAAATAAGACTAGAAAATGGGGAGTAGAATGTGATGATTTCCCATAATGCTTAGCAGTATTTTAGACTAGTGTTCCTTGCACCATGAGTCAGAAGGACGTCTGTGGAAGAGACCTGCCTCTTCTTGTATGCCATTTGTTTGTGAATTACTGTAGTGAGGCTCAGAGTGTCTTCTTTGGGTTTACCTCACACAAGTCCGAGTTTTGTGCAACATACGTGCTCTCCCTTCAAGAACTTAATTATTACAGCCTCCTATGCTTGAACACCGATACCGGATCGGAAAAGTATCGGTATCGGTCGATACTCAGTTGTTATGGATCGGATCGGATTGGAAGTGAGAAATGTGGATCGGTGCATCCCTAGTAAAAAACAAAACAAGGAATAGAATTAAACATCCAGATATCAACATACAGAAAGCATGAACACATAGACCAAAAGGGGACTGAAACTTGATCTTCAATACCAAATAAATGATTAAATTATTAATGAATAAAAAATACATCAAACAAATGAACAAATTACACAGATCAGAAATACTGGAACTGGTTCTTTTCCAAATTTTGAACTGAAACACCTGTCTTCTGCTGTATCTTTGACTTTAAGCTGGACATACATCTACGGAGAGTTTGGTACATGTATTACCACAAACTATCTTATCACCATCAAATCAAACTGGTTGGTCCTCTATGTGAGTATGCTGCTTGTGAGTCTAAGGCCCTGTACACACGTAGCCGGATATCAGTAAAACCGAACAGTTTATCATGCAGTTTGGCCTATCATCCACACGTGAACTCCGGTTGATGTAACTATAAACGAATAATTAAAAAACTCAGACCAAAGTGGAGATTTGAGAATTCTCCACTTTCGAGTCTGCGTGTGGACTTTCAGAACCGGAGGTTTCTGCTCCAGCTGGAGCAGCGCTGACGTCACATAATGCTTGGCAAAAAAAGCGCTAATATGTCAAAATACCTGCTCTGACATGATTCCCAGTCGGACATGATTCCCAGTCGGACATGATTCCCAGTCGATATTTTCCTGCGTTTTATTAACTTTGTACTCCAACACAATGTTTAATAGTACTGTAGTTCAACCTCGCGGTCTGTCCACACAAATGAACAGAAAAAAATAAAATAACAGGAAGTTGTGGATTGCTTTGAAGGGTTGTGACTGCACTACACTGCCACCTATGGGTTCGGCATATTCATTACAACGCTCTGTGGTGAAAATAAACGGGGACATGTAGACGAACATTTTAAATATCCGAACATGTATGTACAGAGATATTTTGTTTGCGCAGATATTCGTTTTTCAAACACCAGGCTACGTGTGTAAAGGGCCTGAGTTTGTTGTGGCTCCTCGGACTGATGAAGTCCATTGGATGAATATATATATATATCTATATATATATATATATATCTATATATATATATATATAT
>JBBPBX010002930.1:25219-38654 GCA_038048925.1 Garcialebias charrua
TATCAAAGTCAAAGTCAAAGTCAACTTTATTGTCAGAACTGCAATATGTACAGGACATACACAGGATTGAAATTGCGTTTCTCTCAGTCCCTCGGTGCAACAGTAACCATTTAAACACTAAAACACTGAAACATTTAATAAACATAAGCATAAAATAGTAAAAGTGTAACACTGTCCTGAGTTTTTGCATAGTAGTATAAAAGTATGAAAATTTACACCAACACTAAAACACTAAACATTTAATGAACATAAGCATAAAATGAAATAATAAAAGTGTAATACTGTCCTGAGTTTTTGCATAGTAGTATAAAAAGTATAAAAAGTATATCTATAAAATAAACTGAAGGTTCTAGCATTGACATTTGCAAAGAGTGGCAAAGCAGCATATGAGTTAATGTACACAGTATATGTATGAGGTAGTTGATGTTGGTATAGAGGCAAAGTGGCAGTGCTGGGCACCGCTAATTAAAAAATTAGTTCCACAATTTCTAAAACGCTTATTAATTTTTTTAGGTCCACAATTTCAAAAGCACAAATGTCTTATGAAAATTAGGGGAAGCTAATCTAATCCGCTATTTATATATTTCTATATTATATATATATATATATTTATATATAGCCGGCAGCGTTATCAATATTTGCACTACACTGCCAACTGAAAAGTAACAAAAATGATCCTAAAAGGATGAAATTACAAAAATCAAAGGATTTATTTAATACTTTACGTACATATATTCTATTCGGCCACGAAATTAACAAAAAATAGAATGATCTTTTAATCCCTAAAACCACGTTTAAATCTCAAATACACGGGTGTGTCGCCACCGCATTTATACATAAAAGTAACCCAAATACATGAAACTAACGACTCGCCGTCGAATGGTCGACACAAAACACACAATAAAATCATCCGGCCACGTTAATTTGGCTTGAAACAGCGGGGTTCTCTACGGATTTATCCATTAGTAACCCAGCACTACCAACAGGCAGACACAGAGTTAGCGTCTATAGGTAGTCAACAGATTTAATGAAAAGTAACTAAAATACATAAAAATAACGACTCACCGTCAAATGGTCGACACAAAACACACAATAAAATCCTCCGGCCGCGTTAATTTGGCTTGAAACAGCGGGGTTCTCTACGGATTTATCCAAGTACCCAGCACAAACAGTAGCCACAGAATTAGCCCCCGAGTTCACCTCTGAGTGACCCGGAAGATGTCAAGATGGAATAGTCCATTTTTAGTAGGGGGATAAAGAAATCGACCGTTTTTTTATTGCGTATTTAATGATCGTTTTCATCGTAACTATAATTATTTTTATGTTAAATGTACATTAACAAGCAGGATCAATGTTAGTGATGTAGGTGACTGCACGGGGCGAGGCGGGGCCGGGGCCACTGCTGAAATGGGACCCCCAGGCATTTACCTACATGGTAGATCCGAGTCTGTTCTCAGCTCTGCCCCCCTCCCCCTCACACCCTTCCTCCTCTCTGCTGTTTACGGTGGGGAAAAAGGTAAAACAAGCAGCATAAGAGCTTGTAAATAAGTTTATTGGTTTTTACTGATAGATAATTAGTTATTAGCGGTACTGCATTTTAAATAAAAATAGCACAAATCCGCTTATGAATTATAAAAGTTAGTCAATTCACAAAAACGCTGACAAAAAGTTTAGGTCCACTGTAAGCGGATTAGCGCTTTAGCGCTACCTAGCGTTCATGTGCCCACCACTGCAAAGTGGCATATGCAGTAAGGCACATAAGGCACATTGGGCATCCTTAAATAAGGCTAGTCAGAGAATACTGTATATGTATCAGCAGTAGTGTAGATATAAAAGTAGTGTAAATGTAAACAGTAGTAATAAATGTAAACAGTAGTAATAAATGTAAACAGTAGTAATAAATGTAAACAGTATTAATAAATGTAAACAGTGAATGTAAACAGTAGTATGACTATAGGCAGTAATGTAATACAAACATTAGTGCAAATATGAGAAGTAGTGCAAACTGAATGAGCACATGACCGAGAGTTTAGTGAATAACCCGTTTGATGACACAGAGTCCAGTGTTAAAATCTTTGTGTTGTGTGGTAATGTGTGAGAAAGTTTTTTGTGTTAAGGCAGTTCAAATGGGAGGGGAGGCAGAGCAGGCAGAGTGTTTAGCATCCTGACTGCCTGATGAACAGAGCTGTCTCTCAGTCTGCTGGTTCGAGCCTGGAGACTCCTCAGTCTCCTCCCTGATGGCAGCAGTCTGAAGCAGCTGTGTAGTGGGTGTGTGGGATCACCTGCCATGCAGAGGGCTTTCCGAGTGAGGCGGTTGCTGTGTAAGTCCTGCAGTGAGGGCAAGGAGGTGCCGACGATCTTCTCAGCTGCTCTCACGATGCGCTGGAGGCTCTTGCGGCATGGATGCAGTACATGCACCAAACCACACAGTGATGCAGCTGGTCAGGACACTTTCTATGGCACCTCTGTAGAAGGTGCACATGATGGGGGTTGAAGCTCCAGCCCTTTTCAGCTTGCGGAGAAATCCCACATCTGTCTGAATTTCTGAGCCTTCTCACGTGGATGTACAGAATCTGGATAGTGACATTGTAGTTCACTCAGATGGATATTTTAAAGACAGAAGAATAAAGTCAATTGCTATCCACAAAATCCAATTTGATGGTGGTGACTATGAACATGAATATCATTAGGTTCGTAGTAAAAATTATTATTGACCTTTCTGCGGCTGAGCGTGTGGATATCAAATCCAACTTTTTCCAGCCTCACCCTAAGTAGATTGTGAGTAACAAATTCCAGTCTTAATAAATTATTTCTGTTACATTATAAAGAAAATTTAAGCTTAACTTCACCATTTTATGAGCCCGTAAAAGTGAAGGCCATGCATATTAAATTTTTTTATTATTTTTTATGCTTCGTGAACTTTTGAGGTGTGCTACGCATGTTTTATGACCAAGTTCTGCAGAATATTCTTACATTTTCAACTTATTTTAAAAACATTTCTTGAAGGTAAAACTGGCTTAGACACAAATATAATAAAACTGAAGAAATAAATTCTAGGCTATTGAGAATAACGTTTTGATTAAGTTGTACCTCTTAGAAACTTCTTTTTAATCCACCAGTGGATTAAGAGCTGAAGGGGAGTTCACTAAAGGAGTTTTAGGTGAGCACAAACCACAAAGTTCTTTAAGTTTTAAACAAACAGCTTCTAATATATTGTATGAAAATACAAAAACTCACTGCTGTCAGTTAAAGGTCCGGATTACACCCATGCTTCTGTACAGTGCAGTGATTATCCTTTCCTGATATGCGCTATGATCCAAAAAACTGGGAAATTGGCACTAGATTTGGGAACAAATATATTTTAAAATATTTAAAACAGTAAATAAACATAAAACTAACTCAAGGTGAGACACTGAAATTGTACAGGATTACAAAATATTCTGTTTTCGTGTTTCTTTTCACACAGGTTTATTTCTTCTTCTTTCGGCTGCTCCCTTCTTCAGGGGTCGCCACAGTAAACTAACTCGCACAAAGATTTGGTAAATGTTTTTACACTGGATGTCCTTCCTGAAAAAACCAAAGACCACCGAGCTCCCATGCACAGGCCTCTGTGTGGAGCAGAGGGCTGCTATCAAGGGCACCTGGGAGAGCAGATAGTGGGGGTTAAGGGCCTTGCACAAGGGTCCAGGTGGCAAATGAGGATGGAGGCAGGTGTGGATGCTTCACCTTTCCCACCCACATGTTGTTGTTGTCGGTCCAGGGAGTTATTTATTAGCCTTTATTTAACCAGGCAAATCCCATTGAGGTCACATATCTCTTTTACAAGGGAGGCCTGGGCCTGAAGGCAGCCTAACATGTTTTTGGTATGTGGGAGGAAACCGGAGTAGCCGTAGAAAACCCACGCAAGCATGAGAAGAACATGCAAACTCCACACAGAAAGGCCCCAGGTACAAATGAGGGTTTGAACTCAGGACCTTCTTGCTGTCAGGCAACAGTGCTAACCACTGATCCGTCGTGCTACCATTTTCTTTAATGAACCAGCGACCTTGCGATCCCATGGCCCACCTTCTCTAACCTCTTCACCACCACTTCCCAATAGGTTTATATTCACACAGGGTAATTTCTAACTATTATTTTTCCCATTTACATACATATACAGTAGTTGCTTTAGTTTACCTCCAACTTCAGAATAGAATTCACAATCTTACATCTAACCTACAAAGCTCTCAACAACCTAGCTCCATCTTATATTTCAGATCTTATTGTTCCACATTTTCCAAACAAAGCACATCATTCTTATACTGCTGGTTTACTTGTGGTTCCTAATGTTTCCAAAAGCAGAATAGGAGGAAGATCTTTCGGTTATCAGGCTCCTCTCTTGTGGAACCAACTTCCAGTTTCTGTCCATGAGGCTGACACATTGTCTCATTTTAAGATTAGGCTTAAGTCTATCCCTTTATGATGAATCCTATAGTTAGAGTTGACTTGGGTTCTCTGAGCTATCCTTTAGTTATGCTGCTATAGGCTTAGACTGCTGGAGGACAAAATGACCACATTTATTCACTCTGCTGCTGTTTCATGATCTACTCTACCTGTTTTGTATTTGTAACTTTTTTCTATCCCTGACCTGTTTTTTTATTTTTTTTATTTTGTTGTCTTGTGTATCAGCAATATTGCCCAGCTGTAAAGTTTTACCACAGTCACACCATGCCTCTGCCTGCTATTATCAGCTCCACCACCGAGCTGCACAGTGAAATTGGCTCGACAGCTGAGCAAAGTCAATACAAGAAGGCAACGTTTCTCTCTACTTGACCCCTTTCCAGCTTGTGCAAATCGACACCAAAGCTGCTCGCCGTTGCCACTCAACTCGTGACAGCTCAATGGACACACGGGAGGGAAAAGTTTGGTTCTGTTCCTCGCTCGCCCCTATCTACCTCGTACAACTGAACAAAATAAAATAGAACGAAAACAACAAGTAAATCCTTTGCACTTGGGAGGAAAACTACACGCAACAATAGCATCCTCCAATAGCCCTGTCAAACAACGCCATCTTCCTCAGATGTTAAAAGCTTTAAGAGCTGAGGCCTCTGTGACATCCTCAGCCTCTGGATGTCAAAGATGGTTGAAGACTTGAGAGCAGGCCTCTGTTATAAAAATACCATGCGTGGGCGTGTGAGTGCGCACGTATCGAAGCGGCAAAAGTGACATTTGAGGGGCACTTTACAGAAGCTGGCAGTTGCTAGGGATCCTCTGTATCACCTAAAGAGCCTTTGTCAGTCATTGGAAAGCTGTCACCTTTCGGGGGGCAGGGGGAGCTGGATGACAGGTAAGAATTAATGAGAGGTGTATGACAGCAGACCTCGCCGCGCTCGTCTATGTGTGCGTTTAAAAATGTGTCCATACGTGTGCGACCGGGGTCCTTTGTCTCAAGGGGATGAACCACGTTCGTTGTCGGTATGTTGATGGAAGAGAAGGAGGAACCCTGCTTGACATACACACACACACACACACACACACAAAAAGGCATTTGAAACTAGGGATGCACCGATCCACAATTCTCACTTCCGATCCAATACCGATACTTTTCCGATTTGATACTGTTCAGGTATGTGAATCTGTATACAGGGGGTCCCCGACTTACGAGCGCTCTTACTTACGAGGTTCCGGACTTACGAGCTCACTAACGAACAGTAAATTTGTTAAGAACATACAGAAAATACAGCACTTTTATGTGTTTTTAGATGAAAGTGTGTTAGCTAACCATTTGGAAACACGTTTCTGAGCAAGTTTCTGAACTAGTAACGTTTGTGATGAAAAACGAGTGTTCAAAGTAGCGCTAGCATAAATTTTCCAATTTACGACCGAAAATCCGGACTTACGAGAACACGCGTTCCGTGTTCCGACGTACGAGATTTTCGTCTTACGAGATAGTTGGAGGAACGGAACTCACTCGTAAGTCGGGGATTACCTGCAATATAATTTTTTTACCGAGACTATTCATTTTAACATTGTGTGAGATACACAATGTTAAGGCAGTCACAGAATGTGATGCAACACAAATGCTCTTTGAAGCTGGATCGGAAATATCGGCATGTTGGATCCGATATCCGATACTTAAATTATGCTGGTATCGGATACCGATGCTGGATCGGATCGGCCCCATCCCTATTTGAAACACTTTCCAGTTCTTCAAGACGGATTAACTTTTGTTTTAGTTTCCCCGTTTGATTGAACAATTTGTTGGTGTAATTAGAGCACCATCCAAGAGAGCAATCCCAATTTGGTAGCCGGTCACTCACAGCTGTGATGATGTGTGTGACTCTCATAGCTAACGCCTGGATGTAAGAGCAGAAAACAATCGTCCAACATCCCCTCAGCCTGCACCAGCTCCACCAAACCTTGACTACAAACCCCTTACAGAACCAAAGATGCTGTTCAAACGTTGCCTAATTAGATTTTTCGTCACTAATGTGTGTCCGTCTAATTTGGAGCATGTGTGTTGATGTAATAATCTGTGTCCCCATTCCACGTAACACAGTCCTCCATTGCAGTAAATGAGTTCTGTCAATTCTTTTGCTTCGCAGTTACGATACAGACATAACAGGCCGTGGCATGAGGGCAAGAGACGAGTAAAGAATACTTTATCCTCCGAGCTGAGATCAATTGCTCCTCTGATCATAGCTCAAATTTTTTGATTTTATCAGTAAAAAGTTGCCAGCGCTTATTTAGTTTTTAGTGGTTTGTAGAATATTTGCTAACAAGATTAACATAAAGGTGTGTCGTGTTGATAAAACTACTCTCGTTTTCTTTCTACAACTCCCATAAGGTGCTGCTGTGGGAACTAACCTGGGGTTCACTGTCTTGTATGAAGGACAGGTCAGCATATGAAGGGGCTGTGAACTTAATTTTAAAATTGTTATTAGAAGGCAACCAGTTTTATTACTTATTACTTGGGTTCTCAGTAATTAAAAATAACATACAGATGTCTAAAATGCAAAAAAAGTTTTTTTTGTTTTAGTTTTAGAAGACAAATGAGAAAAGTCAGAAAACACCATACTTTGTCCAAGCATCTTTTAAATCCACCCATCCATCCATCCATCCATCCAACCATCCATCCATCCATCCATCATCCATCCATCCATCCACCCACCCATCCATCCACTATCACTGTGTGAGAGCAAGGCCTGAGCAAGGCCCTTAACCCCCTCCATCTGCTCCCTAACAGGTCTCTCTTGAAAATGAGTTCTCGTGACTCAATGAGACTACCTGTATAAATAAAGGGTAAATGAAAACAATTACGTTGGCTAATTTTTACAACTTTGAACTTAACCACCGTATTTTTCAGACTATAAGTCACACCGGATTATAAGGCGCATTAAAGGAGCTGTATGTAACTTTTCTAACAATATATTTTTAACATATTTCTTCACTCTGTCACTACCTCCTGACATACTGATTTTAGACAAGTAATCTCTGAAAAAAACTATTGTCCCCTTGCTTCTCTAAAAGCATTTCTAAAAAGCCACAGTGACACGCCGTTAACCAGCCAATAAAAACAGAGTTTGTAACCAGCCAATAAAAACAGAGCTTGAATTTGAATCAGCCAATAAAAACAGAGCTTGAATTTGAATTTCAGCAGAGCAAGGGTAACAGAGCCATATATGGCTCTGAGGGGGAGGGACCAGAAACGTGTCTCCGTTCAAAATTTTCCAAAGTTCCAGCGTGTTCCAGAAATTACATACTGAACCTTTAAGCGAAACAAGTTCATTTTGACAGATCTTTGAGCGTCATGTACCACATAAAATCGGTTCGAGGTCAGTAAGCACAACCAGAATTAATACATAAGGCGCATGGGATTTTAAGGCTCACTGTTGATTTTTGGGGAAATTAAAGGATTTTAAGTGCGCCTTATAGTCCAAAAAATATGCAATAATGGGTTAAGTTAAACTAAAATGAGATTTGGAAATTGTTTACTAAACCTATGTGAAAGAATAAAAAGGATAATTTTCAAACCGCTTGATTTGGTAAACTGACTACCCTGAGGCAACAACCCAAGGACAATGAAACGGGTTCGGTTGTGTGGAGGTTTGTTGACGTGTGCATTTCCATGAGAGCTGTTAAATTCTGATAGGAAGATGTTGATTTAAATAACCGACTCTCCAAGGATCTGACATAAAACTGCAAAAAGAAAAAAAAAAACAGAGAGAGCAAGCGAGGGGAAGTAGAAAAAAAAAACGGCCTTCATCAAGTGAGTTTATCAGCTTGGCACCTGCTACTGGAACATTCTTGATGAACCAAAGGTTGTCTTCATTAAGCGCATTAATATTCATGACGCATGGTAATTTTGACACAGAAAAGGTCTTGGTAACCTTTTCGCGTGTGAAGAAATTTTTTTTACTTCTCAAGGAAATTACAGTCCGGCAATGACTTAATTAATGTTCGCTTTCCTGGCCGCGGTTTGAGGGGCTGTCAGTTTGGTGCAGGGCTGGCTGTCAGGCACGCCGAGGGCTCGGGGAGAGAAGGATTGAGGAAGAGGGAACGACAGGAGTGGAAAGAAGAGAGGAAGGGAGGAAAAAAAACCAGACAGATGAAGTCAACATCTTACCCGCAGAACATGGTAATAGGTCTGCCTATTTCCTTCGGATTATTATTATTATTTATTATTCATTCTCCTCTTTACCCTTCCTGACTTTTTGACGTCTTGATTTAAGACAACTTGGCCTAGATGAATGTAGAAATAAACCATCTTTACGTTTTATTTAAAAACAAAATGAACGATTTCGCATACGGAAGTGTTGTCGTTTAGATCTACTATCGCTTTCTTTAATTAAAACCAGTCTTGCGCCTTGTTGCCTGTATGACTGACACGACTCCAAGCTCTGCTACATCCTCGCTTGTCTAATGGCTGACAATTTTACAATCATAATCCGGTTGGTTTTCTCTCCCTCAACACACAAACACACATCTTTGAGCCACACAAACTAGTTTCCGGTGTAGTGAATCATTGCGTGTCCTGCTCTAACGTGGGGCAGTAAAAAAAAAAGATGAAAAAAATGTGAACATAAGGCAGCATTTCCTTTATCATGTCCAATAAAAATAGCAATTTGCTCAAGCCCTTGTAGCACAATATGGAAGGTGGTGTGTTTGGCTGATAATGTTGAGATGACAGATTGTTCCATACAGGGGAGGTTTCTCTGCTGTCTGCCTGCCCCTTGCAATAAATCGCAGGAGAGGCTGAAAAAGAAAGAAACAACAGGGGAGGGAGGTGTTTGGCGAGCTTAAAGAGGAGCTCGGGTTAAAGCAGCGACAATGAGAAGCAGCGAGTTCAGGTCAGAGATCTCAACGACGGTAAAATCACAAACGCAACAATGCGTTTTAGAAATACACAAAGATTACACCCAAGAACAGTTTTCTGATTTGTACAGTTTTTCCTGTTATAATCAGTTCAGTTTATTTATATAGCGCCAAGTCATCGCAGAAGCTATCTCAGGGCACTGAACAGAAACATTCATATGATGATGACGTCGTCCACATCGTGTTCGACGATGGCGACCCTGGCTAGCTTCTGGCATGTAGCTCATATGTGATTGGCAAATCTAAACTTTGTCTTAAATATTCGGTTCCAAGTCACGCAGTGTAGCTGGCTTGTGCTGTTGTAGGTGTAATTGTAGGAGGGTTCCTGTCGGTTCTGGTGAATTTGTCGTTTCAGGTCTAACTCGAAAAGGCGAGAATTTTCAAAGTTTGAGACGCCCATTTTGACCTTTGAAGGCCAAACTGATCGAGCAGCCTCCTCCCACTCTTCGGTGGTCAAACTGCACGCAGTCAGGTTACGTTTGAAGACGTCCTTAGGTAACATTCATATACATAAAAAGTAAGTTATTCATCTGAGGAGCAGACAGCTTTGAGTTTAACTCCATCACAGACTCTTATCTTGAGCAAGCATGAAGGCAACAGTGCAAAGGAAAACTCCCTCAAGCGTCTTTGAGTACCATGTTTTCCGGCATATAAGTCGCAGTTTTTTTTTACTAATTAGAACAATTTTTGGCTGAGATATGACCGTTTCCATTCATTCTGACGAAAATAATGGAGCAGTACCACTTTCGGCCGCTAGGGTCCACCAACCGTTCCCAGCTCATGCGTCCGACAGAAGCCTCCTCTGGTCGGACTCACTCTGCCGCAGCACGGCCTCCTGCTCTCTGGAGGTCTGAACTACTGTTAGCTTGTTAGCAAAATAGCTCAAGAACCACTCAACAGATTTTGATGAAACTTACAGAAAGTACTCACTGGATGGACATTTACAAGGTATTAGCTTTAGGAGGCGTTTGAGCGAAAATTCAATTTATGTACAATTTATTTTCACAGCGCACGCAACCGTTTGGAAGACCGTCAAAGCGAAACAATTTAAATCCAGCTGATTTGACGATTACGTGCATTTATTAAGGAAAAGTTAAGTTCAGAAACACTTTTACTATAATGTCAGCCAACAAATATATATTTTTAGTTGTTTATATTGTTAAATTTTAAAGAAATGAAACGTATCCGCTCGCTTCGCGTGCACGCAAAATTTAGCAAAATCAGTGCTTTAAGTGGGCCGGAACTCACCGGTACCCAGTTCCGCCACTTCTAAAATTTAACCCTGAGAGTACCGGGACTTTTTTTAAGCGTAAGGTGCGTTCCGGAACTTATTTTCGTATTCACCACTTGAAAGACCTGTGGCAGATTAGAATGCATCATTTCCCCCGACTGGATTTCAAGAAAGAGTAATGCATCTTCACGAAAATAAAACATCTTTGGTGGAGCGCGTCATTTGGCCAATCACAACCTCAGGATAGACAGGAGGGGAGGAGACGACAGCGAACTCTGTAAAAAAAAAATAAAAACAAACTGCAGCGCGACAGAGCGCGAGGGAAGCCGAAGTAACTCCTCCAACGTGTGGGTAAAGTTAATATTTTTATACATGCAGTGTAACCATTGTTTAGTAAAATAGCATGTTGTGTTACAAATAAAACTAAATAAAAATTAACAAAATAACAGTCAATTGCACCCCTAAAGCCACTGTGAAAAAGTATCGTACGCAACGTTTGTCACCTTTTTCATCCCCTCTGAGTTTGCAGGTACCTGTATGCATATTATTATGACATTAGGGAGGGTACCGGCACTTGTTTTTTTCCACTTAAAGCACTGAGCAAAACTATTTTTTTAATCCAGCTTATTTGACCATTACGTGCATTTGTTAAGGAAAAGTTCAGCTCAGACACATCTTTGCTATAATTTTCAGCAAACAAATAATAGTTTTTACCATGTCAATCTTGTTAAAGTCCTTCTGTGCTCGCTCCTGTGGCCGCCATTTGCAGCAGGGCAAAACACCGGCCCACATTTCGGGTTGTCAGCGGTGACGCGTAACATACGCGACGCATCAGTGGTGACTCATAATAGACGCGACTTATGGGGCAAAACAACATATTTATGGATGTTTCCAATTTATTGGACATATTGGACTAAAGCGACTTATGGGGCGGAGCGACTTAAAGGCCGGAAAATACGGTACTGTATTTAGAAAAGTGCTATACAGTATAAATAAAATGTATTATTACATGTATTATTATTATTACAAAGTATTATTATTATTATTATTATTATTATTATTATTATTATTATTATTATTATTATAGAATGAGTTCACATCTCTGTTTTAATGTTGTACTATTTTACTTGTGATGTTCTGATATTTATATGATTGAGATTGATTGTTTTTATTGTTTTGTGCTTGTTTTTATTCTTGTACAGCACTTCGGACGGCTGCTGCTGTATTTTTAAGTGCTTTATAAATAAACTGGTATGGTATGGTATTATTATTATTATTATTATTATGAGGAAGAAACCTCCAGCAGATCCAGGCTTAGGACAAATGGCCATCTGCTTTAACCGGCTGGGTTTGAGAGGAACAGGGAGGAGGAACAGATACACAATGGTAGGACAAGAATCACATGTTAAGATAGAAATAGTATCAAATGAAAACTATTCAATTGCAGGCATTCATTTTAAGAAACAAGGTCAATTTGTCCTCCAGTAGTCTAAGCCTAGCAGCATAACAAGTCAACCGTAACTATAGGATTTATGAAAAAAGGAAAGTCTTAAAACTGGACAATGTGTCAGCCTTAGAGACAGAAACTGGAAGTTGGTTCCACAAGAGAGGAGCCTGAAAACTGAAAGATCTTCCTCCTATTCTGCTTTTGGAAACTCTAGGAACCGCGAGTAAGCCTGCAGTCTGAGAGCAAAGTGCTCTGTTAGGAAAATAAGATCTGTAACAGCATTCAGCGTATGGCCTTTATGTGACTAATAAAGTACAACAACTTGTGTTTCCTTACAGGTTCAGAAACTGGTAATTTATTTTTGAAAGTCATTCATCCAAGCTTCTTGACTGATTCTTGAGTGAACATTCTATTCAATCTGCAGACTGGCCCGTAACACTAACAGCTCATCATGCGCTTGTTTAGATGACAATGACTCATCTAAACAATGAATATATTGTCACTTTGTGCACACTTCATGCTTCGCTTAATATATTAATCTGTTTCAAACAAATGCCTCAGGCTCCAGTGTGCATTTGTGGATGTGACAGTTTGTTGAATATGTAAATGGCGTTGAGTCAGATCCTGGAACTGATAAAGTGGCTCTGTCAATGTGTGCGAGTTGCACGTTTTTTATTTATTTATTATTTTGCTCAAGATGTGGGAACGTATGCGTCTCTTCCGCTGCGCTTTGTTGCTTTGATCATGTTTGCTGGGCCTACTCCTTGCTGCAAAACCTGCCTTATGTTTTAAATGTGTGTGTGTGTGTGTGTTTTTGTAAACCACCTCGTCCTCCTCAAAGTTAAAGTTTTTGTGTCAGTGCTGAGATGTAAAAAAATTACTCTTTTCCCAGGTAACTGTGGTCTCGACAAATCCACTTTTACACCATACTTTCATTACTGTGCTCAAATATGTATTTTAGAACCACCAAACTGCTGACTACTTTACATAGACAGACAGTATCTTGTATTTATAAAAACACTTGTGTAAGGGAGGATTATTTTACACACCTAGTGTAAAACAATTTTCCTATTGACACTTTGAGTCTTGTTTAGAGACCCTATCTTCTTTTTCTTCTTCTTCTTCTTCTTCTTTCAGCTGTTCTGTGTCCATAGACATAATCGGCGATTCAGAATAAAAATGCATAATGTAAACGCCCTATTCAGATTACAGGTAGTCCTCGACTTACGGCGGCCTCGAGTTACGATGTTTTGTGGTTACGACACGTATCGCCCATAAAAAAAAATATATATATATATATAAATAAATTAAATAAATATAATATATATATAATATAATATATAAATAAATTAAATAAATATAATATATATATAATATAATATATAAATAAATATATATAAATA
>JBBPBX010002930.1:38774-54092 GCA_038048925.1 Garcialebias charrua
AAAAGCCGAGTTACGCAGTTTCCGGTTTCACGTTCTAAACGTAGCGGCGGAGAAATACTACCCTGTACTCTCTAAAAAAGCTAAGTCTGGTCCTCTGGACTTTCAGAAAACAAAACAAAACTTGTTGGAGCAAGCTGGACCGGCAGAAACGGGCAGCAGCTGTGGAAAAGTAGCTGTTTTAAGGACGGCGGTTTTACGACGTAATAGCAATACAGAATACGGAAGAGGGACGGAGGAACGGCTTCACCAGCATACCAGTAAGTTATTAACTCTTTTTTCCCTTCATTATGGCTCCCAAATGTATGTGTGTTTTGATAATTATGTAGGGTGCTGTGTTAGGATAGGATAAGTGCTTGGTAAAATACAGTACTGTACGTATAAGGTAAAGTATTTACATATGTTCCGACTTACGTCAAAATTCCATTTACAATGCAGTGCAGGAACGGAACTTCGTCATAAGTCGGTGACTACCTGTATTCTTTGTTGATTCAGCTCAATCTGAATGAATTTGTAATTAGAATGAAATGGTTTATGCTTATTCATAATCCGAATGGTGTGCATGTAAACACTTAATCTGATCTTTTTTTTTTTTATTGTGGAAAACTGACCTGACTGCGCATATGCAACCAAATGTCAACCTCATGTATTTCCACCTGGCTAGATGCTAATATGCTGGGGAAGCAAAACTTGTCGGTGCGCGACACATTTCTACAAGAAACTTTGAAAGAGCTCAAAATGATCTGCATTACTTATAACTCAACCAGAGAGTGCAGTGACGTCTCCACCGTCATTAAAACCTTACGCGGGTCCGTTTTCGGTGCTCAGGTTTGTTTATGTGTTCATCCCGGAAGTAGAACTTCTGCTTCAGTGTTTTTTTTTTTTTATTAAAGGAAAGTTTACCACTCTGCACATGTCAGTACTTCTATACAGAATAAAAGCCCACTGCACGCAAACGCTCGTCGTGAACGGATTGTGCCCATGTGAACGAAACATTTGAATTATTTAATCTGAAAATATTTCAATCCGGTCAAAGAATGTTGCGCATGTAAACTAATGTCACCATCTCCAAATCACATAACATAGTCAAGTCTTATCTAGGCACTTACTGTAAAACCCAAAAAATACAAGGAGAAATCAGGATATTTATCATAACACTAAATCTGTGTTTAGCAGGACAAAGAGATGTCTTCTTATCTCAGACGACTAACATCCGTGTGATGTCTGTTCAAATCTGCTCAATTCTATACATACTGATACATTCAACAGTCAGCAACCCTCAATTGGCTAACTATTAACCTAGTCTGGATGAATACTCCTACACTTTTCTTCATACTGTACTATGTGCTATGTGACTGATGCCATCGCTCATACTGACTATTGATAATTATTTGACGGTGAAGATTCTCAGTCGTCCAGGACATGATAAAATCAAAAAAGGCGTTGATCAACTTAAATTGATCCAGTTGATCCTGTATTGAACGCCTTTTTTTTGATAATTATTTGACGTTATCAGTTTGAAAAACCCAAACGATTACATCCATGCATTATCTTTGACCTGTTTCTTCCTTTTTGGGTTGCTGGGTCGCTGTGTCCATATCCAGCAGTCACTGTGTGAGAGGTGTGGGGGACACCCTGGACAGGTCTCTTGTCCATCGATGGGACCCACAGAGACAAACAAGTCACTCTCTCACTCACACCTAGGGACAATTTAGAGTTACCAATCAGCCTAACAGGCATGTTTTTGGTCTGTGGGAGGAAACTGGAGTACTAGGAGAATACCTGCGCATGCATGGAAAGAACATGCAAACTCCACCCAGAAAAGCCATGTAAATTTGTAATTCAATATAAAGTATTAAATATAGTTTATCTGTCATTACATGGTTGAGATCTTCATGAATTACAAAAAGAAAACCTGAATAAATGTATTCTGTAGTCATTTGGAATAATTGTGATGACATTTTGTTTAATTGTTTTGCAGTTGGGGGAAACTTCTCTCTCCTGTTTTGTTTAACTATCTTTGTGAGTTTTGCAGGAACTGTTGTAAAGACGTCTACATTTTCTTACAGCCTCGGCCAGATGCTCCTCAGCAGAACAAATGAATAAGAGCAGAGCACTTTAGCCACTTTTCTGCATAAGCATGCCCACAAAGTTCTGGACAATTGCACAACATTTGCCTTATTCCCTGCATAATTTTGTTTTTAAATAAAATAATAATAATCTGCCAGGAGAAATTGTGCACATAATGAGTTCTCAGGGTCGGTGCGAGAACTAAAAGACATTTTTTTTATCATGCAAGCACTTCAGCAATAAAACAAAATAAAATTAAATAATGTTTGGTTGGGTTGTTTAGAGTAAAACCCCACCTTTAAAGCCCCAAATGGAGACTTCCTGTTAGACAGCTACATCAATAGATTTAAAACAAGCATCATCAACAGTTACAGCTAATTAACACGGCCTAAAAACATTTATATTTTCTCTTTCTGAACATGAGTTTTAGATTTTCTGGCCTGTGATAAACAACTCAGAACAACAAGCATATATAACTAAAATCAAGGTGCTCCTATAACCCAAATTTGAGTTTATACCTGAACATAAACCTGACAGTATTTCTATTCCAGACAAATGAGCAAAAATAATGTAGATAGGTCACTTTTGTGCTTTCTTTCCAGTGTGATACTCAAACTGTTCATCTGTCCTGCCTGCTGCCTTTGTGCCTCTTCATCTTTCTTTCCTCCCTTTCTTGCCCTGTATGTGTCTGCCATTAGGCAGATAGTCACTGGTCTCATCTGTATCGTGTCTCTGACCGTCCCCACAGGAGCACTGTGTAGTTGCTTGCTTAAGGATTCAGGAGCCACAGCCCCGTCCTACTCACCGACGCCATGGATCAAACTGACACTTGGTCAGCATCAGCACATTATGAACTATGGCCACCTGCCACCGCAGACACATTGTTCCTTCTGTAGTGGAGAGAGGAATATAGAGAGAGCTGCTGGACTCGGCATGCTGACAGCTTATTCTCTTATCTTCTTGGTGGTGTATGTCTGTGGGAAGTGGACGAAAGGACTGCACTGCTGTGTGAGTGTGTGGATCCTCCTGAAGGCATGGCTTCCCATTCTCATAGTCTAACTTTATTCTAAAATTGAAATGTTTAAGCAGATGTTCTTTCAAAATCAGAGCTTGTGACTTTGTATATGTATATTAAAAAAGTATGTATTTACTTCTAAACCAGAAATAATGTAACTAATATATATATAGTATAAAATATCCAACTGTCACCTCTCTGGTGGGGAAGGAGCCTGAGCTAGTGTGTGAGGTTGAGAGGTTCCGACTAGAAATAGTCGGACTCACCTCAACGCATGGCTCTGGCTCTGGAACCAGTTTCCTTGAGAGGGGTTGGACACTCTTCCACTCTGGAGTTGCCCCTGGTGAGAGGCGCCGAGCAGGAGTGGGCATACTGGTTGCCCCCCATCTTGGTGCCTGTACGTTGGGGTTCACCCCGGTGAACGAGAGGGTAGCCTCCCTTCGCCTACGTGTGGGGGGACGGGCTCTGACTGTTGTTTGTGCCTATGCACCAAACGGCAGCTCAGACTACCCACCCTTTTTGGAGTCCTTGGAGGGGGTATTGGAGAGTGCGCCTCCTGGGGACTCCCTTGTTCTACTGGGGGACTTCAACGCTCACGTGGGCAATGACAGTGAGACCTGGAGGGGTGTGGTTGGGAGGAACGGCCCCCCTGATCTGAACCAGAGTGGTGTTCTGTTATTGGACTTCTGTGCTCGTCATGGATTGTCCATAACGAACACCATGTTTAAGCATAAGGGTGTCCATATGTGCTCTTGGCACCAGGACACCCTAGGTCGCAGTTCGATGATCGACTTTGTTGTCGTCTCATCTGATCTGCGGCCGCATGTCTTGGACACTCGGGTGAGGAGAGGGGCGGAGCTGTCTACTGACCACTACCTGGTGGTGAGTTGGCTCCGATGGTGGGGGAGGATGCCGGTCAGACCTGGCAGACCCAAACGTATCGTGAGGGTCTGCTGGGAACGTCTGGCAGAGTCTCCCGTAAGACGGAGCTTTAACTCCCACCTCCGGGAGAGCTTTGAACACGTTCCGAGGGAGGCGGGGGACATGGAGTCCGAGTGGGCCGTGTTCCGCGCCTCTATTGTCGAGGCAGCTTATCGGAGCTGTGGCCGCAAGGTTGTTGGTGCCTGTCGAGGTGGCAACCCTCGAACCCGGTGGTGGACACCGGCAGTGAGGGATGCTGTCAGGCTGAAGAAGGAGTCCTATTGGGCCTTTTTGGCTTGTGGGACCCCGGAAGCAGCTGATAGGTACCGGCAGTCCAAGCGGCATGCGGCTCGGGTGGTTGCTGAGGCAAAAACTCGGGCGTGGGAGGAGTTCGGAGAGGCCATGGAGAATGACTTCCGTACGGCTTCGAGGCGATTCTGGTCCACCATCCGGCGTCTCAGGGGGGGAAAGAGGTACGAGACCAACACCATTTATGGTGGAGGTGGCGTGCTGCTGACCTCAACTCGGGATGTTGTGAGTCGGTGGGCGGAATACTTCGAAGACCTCCTCAATCCTACTGGCACGTCTTCCACTGAGGAAGCAGAGCCTGGGGACTTTGGGTCGGGTTCTCCGATCTCTGGTGCTGAGGTCGCCGAGGTGGTTAAAAAGCTCCGCGGTGGCAAGGCTCCGGGGGTGGATGAGATTCGCCCGGAGTTCCTTAGGGCTCTGGATGTTGTAGGGTTGTGTTGGCTTACGCGACTCTGCAATATCGCGTGGACATCGGGGGCAGTTCCCTTGGATTGGCAGACTGGGGTGGTGGTTCCCCTATTTAAAAAGGGGGACCGTAGGGTGTGTTCCAACTATAGGGGGATCACACTCTTAAGCCTCCCTGGTAAGGTCTATTCAGGGGTTCTGGAGAGGAGGGTCCGTCGGATAGTCGAACCTCGGATTCAGGAGGAGCAGTGTGGTTTTCGTCCTGGTCGTGGAACACTGGACCAGCTCTACACCCTCAGCAGGTCCTGGAGGGTGCGTGGGAGTTTGCCCAACCAGTTTACATGTGCTTTGTGGACTTGGAGAAGGCATTCGACCGCGTCCCTCGGGGGGTTCTGTGGGGGGTACTCCGGGAGTATGGGGTACCAGGCCCTTTGATAAGGGCTGTTAGGTCCCTGTACGACCGGTGTCAGAGCTTGGTCCGCATTGCCGGCAGTAAGTCAGGCTCGTTTCCGGTGAGAGTTGGACTCCGCCAAGGTTGCCCTTTGTCACCGATTCTGTTCATAACTTTTATGGACAGAATTTCTAGGCGCAGCCAAGGTGTTGAGAGGATCCGTTTTGGTGACCTTAGAATCGCTTCTCTGTTTTTTGCAGATGATGTGGTCCTATTGGCTTCATCAGCTCGTGATCTACAGCTTTCGCTGGAGCGGTTTGCAGCTGAATGCGATGCGGCCGGGATGAGGATCAGTTCCTCCAAATCCGAGGCCATGGTCTTGAGCCGGAAAAGGGTAGCATGCCCTCTCCGGGTCGGGGAGGAGGTCCTGCCCCAAGTGGAGGAGTTTAAGTATCTCGGGATCTTGTTCACGAATGAGGGAAAACTGGAGCGTGAGATCGATAGGCGGATAGGTGCAGCGTCCACAGTGAAGCGGGCGCTGTACCGGTCTGTCGTGGTGAAGAGAGAGCTGAGTCAAAAGGCAAAGCTCTCAATTTACCGATCGATCTACGTTCCCACCCTCATCTATGGTCATGAGCTTTGGGTTATGACCGAAAGAACAAGATCTCGGATACAAGCGGCTGAAATGAGTTTTCTCCGCAGGGTGGCTGGACTCTCCCTTAGAGATAGGGTGAGAAGCTCAGTCATCCGGGAGGGACTCGGAGTAGAGCCGCTGCTTCTCCACATCGAGAGGAGCCAGTTGAGGTGGCTCGGGCATCTGGTTAGGATGCCTCCTGGACGCCTCCCTGGTGAGGTGTTCCGGGCATGTCCCACCGGGAGGAGACCCAGAGGAAGACCCAGGACGCGCTGGAGGGACTATGTTTCTCGGCTGGCCTGGGAACGCCTTGGGATTCCCCCGGAGGAGCTGCTCCAAGTGGCTGGGGAGAGGGAAGTCTGGGCCTCCCTACTTAGGCTGCTACCCCCGCGACCCGACCCCGGATAAGCGGAAGAAAATGGATGGATGGATGGATGGATGTATTTACTTCTAAACCAGAAATAATGTAACTAATATATATATAGTATAAAATATCCAACTGATATATATATTTGCACGTAATCTGAGGTAGTAAAATGCATACAGATCCAGAATCAAAACAACAAAGAAGAAGAAAGTGCTATGTGTCACCATAACAGCATATTTCTAGACAATGACGACATTTGTGCTCTGCATTTAACTCATCACACCTGAGGTACACCCAAGTGGAACAACGGGCATCTATGTAAGCACCCGCATTTAGGGATTGTGTGTCTTGCTCAAGGACACCACATGTGGGTATGGTGGGGAGTTGACCCCCGTGACTTTCAGGTTCCACATCGGCTGCCCTACCTCTACACCACAGCCGCCTATAAAATACAACTTCAGGTGTTCAAACACAATAAAGCTGTGCCTTTAAACTACTGAATACCTTTTTTTTAAAAAGTCATGATCATCATGGTACGCTATACTGGTGCGCTAAGATTCATAACTGGCTGTAACTATCGTACCCACCACTGCACCCTGTATTCACTGGTTACCTGGTCATCATTAACCTCACGCAGACTCTTCCACATTTTCATTTTTAAATCACTTCTCAGTCTGCTGCCCTCATACATCTCCTCCTACATGTCACTGTGTGAGTGCAGCTACGGCGTGCACTCTCAGGACATCACTACATGCAGTGTCCCTTCAATGAGGACCAAACTAGACAAAAGGGCCTTCTCCTACTCCGTTCTTGTTTCCTGGAATATCTTGCATAAATATCTGAAACTCTTGACCTTGACCTTTCTAAGTGGTTTCTGCTAGGCTCATTGGAAAAACCAATGCAGATGTAGTAGTTGCAATGTACTGTAGTTTTCTACATCGCCTTACAACCAGTTTTTTTGTTACTTTTTCAAATACCATTTTATTTTCACTTGTTATTCCCAATTTGTATGCACCCTTTATGATTGCCTATGGTTGTCTTTGTTGTCTATTGTTGTCATCACTTTGTTAAAGCTGCAGTCTGTAAGTTTTCAAAAAATATATTTTTAACATATTTCTTCACTCTGTCACTATCTCCTGACAGACTGATGTTAGACAAGTAATCTCTGAAAAAAACTATAGTCCCCTTGCTTCTCCAGGTGGTACTAAAAGCATTTCTAAAAACCCACAGTGACCCGCCGTTAACCAGCCAATAAAAACAGAGTTTTTAACCAGCCAATAAAAACAGAGCTTCTCACGCCCCTAACCCACGCCCCCGCCTGTCCCAGCCCCAGCGCGCCACGCACGTTCTCGTTCAAAGGATTGCAAAGCGATGCAGGACTGTTTTGTATGTGACTCAAATGTATTAAATTCCCCTTCTTCATCTCTGATCTGGACTTTTCTTTAGTTTTTTTTGCCAAAAGTCAAGTGATCGCTTCCTCCTCCGCTGACTGAAATAATGAGGAAATAAATTATTATTATTAATTAATAATGAGGAAATGAATTAATTTGTCACGAGCAAATTAAACTCGGGTTCAACGTGGCTGCGCGAGGCTCTGCAGATTTCCTGGTGTTCTGGTGTGCTGGACCAGCACTCCATGTTTTTATTTTATTTTTTAGAACGTTTTATTAACATATAAACACCGAATATCGCAGCGGCTGCGACAGGACATGCAGTGGAGGCGGAGCTAAGGAGGCTGAGCTGAATTTCAGCAAGAGCAAGGGGGAGGGACCAGAATGCTTTCCCTGTTGAAAATTTTTCTAAGTCCTGCGTTCTACAGAAACTTACAGACTGCAGCTTTAAAATCAGGTCTCTCTTGTAAATTAGTCCCCATGGCTCAATGGGATTAACCAGTATAAATAAAGGTTGAACGAATGAATGAATGATATACTGTAAAATGGTGCATTATTCATAGATTAAAGCTTATGATGCCCAAAGATAAACTGGACAAAACAGATGAAATCAAACATTTGCTAAGAAAGAAAACTGTATTTCTATCTAAGCTGAAAACACCAACAAAAAAATCTTCCTCTTGACAGGATGATGTCTCCCTCCACAAACTCCCATTGACACCCTTCATGTTTGACCAGATGGCACCCGTCCACGGAATAATGAAACAGGTGATTAAAGTGACTGATGTCAGGCCATTTATTCTTCCAGGTCTTCTCTTTAATGCTACCATTAGGCTCTTGTGTCCAAACTTAGCTCATCAAATGGCCTTGTTTACTGGCTGTGTCCAGTATGAGCCGAAACTGAGGAGCACCTATAATGTAGATTTATACACAGGCATTAATACGAATGTGATAATGATAGCAGTTTTGTTCAAAAGTGAGCAAAAATATTTATGATTTAATATTTTTTTAAAATATGATGAGTAATATACTTATAAGAATCACCCTAATAAGAAGTTATTAGAGTTTGCTGAAATATATTTGGTTGCCTACATGTTCTTTTTAAACTGCTTGTTGAACAATCTTGAGGAGGAGAATCTAAACGTTGTATTTTTAAGTATCAATGACTCACAAGTACAAAAGGATTTAAAGCTCCCCTGACATGATCTTTCAACTTTCCAAAAAATGGCACAACATATATAAATATTAAGATTGACCTCTGACCGTTTTTGCTAAAATAATGTTAAATGAATGAAAATTCCTCCCAAAAACAGTTTAAAATTAGCGCCATTTTTTTAACACGATAAATAGGGATTTCGCCGTCGCAGGATGATGACGTCATAACAAGAGACGTGTCTACTGCGCAGCTTGAAAACAATGGAGGAGCTACAAACTCGATCCGTCCAATTTAGCCATTTAAAAGTTAATATTTTAGCGGATTGTCTGCAGAGAAGCCAAAGTTATTTCCAGTAAACAGCAGGTTATAATTTTTTTTCAGCTCCTGCTGGTTTTTGGAGACTTTTCACTTCAGGACGTGAGCAGCTCTGTGAGGACTTACAGCATAGTTTCCACAGCACTGAAATGGTAATATATTAGTTAATGGTTCTAATAATTATTCAACATTAATTTATAGTTTAAAAAATTAGTCCCTTTTAAAATATCTGTTAAATATATTATTCTTTTATTTTATTTTGTTTGTGTTTTCAGGTTTCCAGGTCTCCAGTCCATCACCTGAGGCTCTTCCTGAACCACTAGTACAACCCAGACTTTCACATCACAGCAGGTAAGATTGCATCAACAAAAAGAATAGTACTCAACAATATTCTTTGATGTAAATCTGTTGATTTTCTGTGGTTCTGATGAGGGAAGTGACAAAGTGGATGCAGCATTCAGCCCATAATGGACCCAGATGTCCCCTGCGTCCAGACCTACAACACCTGGACATCCAGAGCGTGAGGTGGTGGAGTCTGAAGAAGTACAAGCAGCAAGATGAGGAGAAACTAGACAGATGTCCCCTGCGTCCAGACCTACAACACCTGGACAGGAGGGTGGACGAGGAGGTGTTGGAGTCATTTTTACAGAGCTGATGAAGTCAAACACCACTTGCATTTTTTAAACTCAATTTTTTTTGATAATCTGTTCATATTAATGTTTCCCCAGAGGTTTTCATTTATTTGATAATATGGGATGGTTTTATTTTAATAAAATGTTTTTTTCAACATTCACCAATTTTGTTTTTACTAAAGTATGAGCTGTGAGTTGTAGATGCACGAATGAAATTAAAACAGATACACAAATATTCTCACAAAGAATAACTCAACACTAACAGATAATATAGTGTACTACTGTAACTTTATTTACACATAACTACAGAAACACTTGGTTCATTGTTATCCTTTTTTTTTCAAACAATATGTTCATTTGAACAGTCAGAAAAAATATTAAATTCATTGATTCATTTTCATCTCAATGCTCTGGCCAGTTGTAGTATTTCTGCATATTTTAATGTCTTGATGCACAAACGTAGCTTTCTGCAGCAGTCCTGATGTTCTACAGATCCTGAAGATGTCTCCATCTGTTGTTGAACAATATCAAGGTTTGTTCTCCACCTCGGTCCACTCTTCAGGTGAAGACATTTCTGTGAATCCTCGCTCCTCCACGCTCATGGATGTCCAGGTGTTGTAGGTCTGGACGCAGGGGACATCTGGGTCCATTATGGGCTGAATGCTGCATCCACTTTGTCACTTCCCTCATCAGAACCACAGAAAATCAACAGATTTACATCAAAGAATATTGTTGAGTACTATTCTTTTCGTTGATGCAATCTTACCTGCTGTGATGTGAAAGTCTGGGTTGTACTAGTGGTTCAGGAAGAGCCTCAGGTGATGGACTGGAGACCTGGAAACCTGAAAACACAAACAAAATAAAATAAAAGAATAATATATTTAACAGATATTTTAAAAGGGACTAATTTTTTAAACTATAAATTAATGTTGAATAATTATTAGAACCATTAACTAATATATTACCATTTCAGTGCTGTGGAAACTATGCTGTAAGTCCTCACAGAGCTGCTCACGTCCTGAAGTGAAAAGTCTCCAAAAACCAGCAGGAGCTGAAAAAAAATTATAACCTGCTGTTTACTGGAAATAACTTTGGCTTCTCTGCAGACAATCCGCTAAAATATTAACTTTTAAATGGCTAAATTGGACGGATCGAGTTTGTAGCTCCTCCATTGTTTTCAAGCTGCGCAGTAGACACGTCTCTTGTTATGACGTCATCATCCTGCGACGGCGAAATCCCTATTTATCGTGTTAAAAAAATGGCGCTAATTTTAAACTGTTTTTGGGAGGAATTTTCATTCATTTAACATTATTTTAGCAAAAACGGTCAGAGGTCAATCTTAATATTTATATATGTTGTGCCATTTTTTGGAAAGTTGAAAGATCATGTCAGGGGAGCTTTAATGTGATTATTAGAGGTGATTTCAGCATGATTTCAACACAAAACAAAACATTTTGAAAAGTTCACCTGGGAATAATGTCACAAAGACAACTGGGACAAGTCTATATATTTGGGACTGGTATTGGTTAATTGTTATTTAATTTAAAATTCTGGCTTAGATGTATGTGCCACAAAATATCAACCAATGTTTGTTTTGTGCATCACTGAACGAGATGGGTTAAGTTTGTGTCTCAAAACACCAAATTTCATGTGCAATAATCCAGGTAGAAATCCAACAATGTTCAGTCAGGTCAGCTGAACAGTTTCTATTTTTGTGCTGAGACGTTTCGTCCTTCATCCAAAGGACTTCTTCAATCCGAGGAGCAACCAAAACAAAATTATTTCCACAAACAGCATACTCCATACTGGGAAAAACACAGTTTTCTGGTGCTAAGATGACCTCCAGGGCCCACCCTCTCACCAGTCAATTCCTCTGTGACAGTCATGCCAAAGCGGTTCAAAACACCAAAGTTCATGCTCGGTAATCCAGTTCGTTTTGGTGCTTCCTCAGATTGAAGAAGTCCTTTGGAAGGACGAAATGTCTCAGAAAAAATAAATAAATAAACTGTCCAGATGACCTGACTGACCATTGTTGGGTTTGTATCTCAAAGCTCAAAACATTTGTATTTAATCTTCATAAATATATAATTGGGTGGCATGGTGGCTCAGTTGGTAGAGCTGTTGCCTGTCAGTAAGAAGGTCGTCGGACCAAAACCCAGCCAGAGGCCCTTCTGGGTGGAGTTTTCATGTTCTCTCAGTGCAAGTTTGGGTTTTCTCCGGGTACTCCGGTTTCCTCCCACAGACCAACAACATGCATGTTAGGCTGATTGGTAACTCTAAATTGACCCTAGGCGTGAGTGAGAGAGTGAATGGTTGTTTGTCTCATTTGTCTCTATGTGTCCCTGAGAAAGGTTGTAAGCTCTGATCTGGTTGGCAGGCCGTGGACTGAGGAAGTCCTCTGGATGGGAGATGAAACATTTCTCACTTAAAAAAACTGGTCCAGATGACACGATGTGAACTTTTTTGTTGTCCTTTCGATGGACTGGAGACCTGTCCAGAGTGTCCCCCACATCTCCCGCAGTGACTTCTGGATATAGGCACCAGTGACCCCTGTAACCTAAAACGAAAGAAGCGGGTAAAGATAATGGATAGATGGATGGATGGATGGTGTAAAATATATAATTTATGAGAGGATGGTGACCAATAGACTATTTAGTTTAAATTGTCCAAAACAGCAGTGCATTATTTTGTATTTGTTTTTGTATTTGTTGCAAATGTATCCATCTATTCATAACTTTTCTTTTTTTGAATGGTTGTTAGCTCACTTTTTTCATTCATTCATTCAACCTTTATTTGTACAGGCTAGCCTCGTTGAGTCACGGGGACTCATTTACAAGAGGGACCTGTCTCACTCACACCAAACAACCATCCACTCTCACACTCACACCTAGGGTCAATTTAGAGTCACCAATCAGCCTAACAAGCATGTTTTTTGGTCTGTGGGAGGAAACCGGAGTACCCGGAGGAAACCTCCGGGTACTCCGGGTACCGGCTCTTTTTACTTTATAACTTCTCAGTACTCTCTTCGCTCTCAACAAATTCATACAAAATGTGACCAGTGCAGAATTTTCCTTGTGGATGAAGGAGTTTTTTGTTGGACAGTTTTCTGGACGGGCTGGGGAGTGCGCTGTCTGCTGCCGGTGGAGCATTGGAAAAGAGTGAAAGACTAAACTGGTAAAATTTACAGTTAAAACCTCGCTGTGACAAGTTGTACTCTTCATATATGATGCAGTCGCTCAGTCCACTGCTTCATATGAAACAAATTTATGCATTGCATACATTCAAGAATTTTCCATGCAGACATATAAATGCCCGCTATGAAGCATAATACAGTATGTATCACACTTGTTGTAGTAAATGTGAATATAACTGATAGTAAACTTGACGGTAACTTGGATTAGCGTTTTTTTTTTTTTTAGATGAACGGCCACCAAACCACATCACTTGTGGCCTCCAGAGCAGGAGCAGAGCTCACAGCCAAATTGCAGTATTACTGTCACCTGACATGTCAGTCCTGTCTATCAAAAATGGTGCCTAAGTGGAAAGAGAACCCATATGTGTCACTAATACTCAGACATTACAGACAGCTTAACGTGCTAATGGCCTTGCTAATGCAGTGGTATTCACCAGTGGCTTGACCATACACACACACCCTCATGCTAAGAAGAGTATATGCACAAAGTGATCCCATACTCAGTCTCAGTCATTCTGTCATTGAGTCACACCACAGCTACAAGAATATTCACTCAGACGTTAACTGGGAGAACGAGGAACAGTCAAACGCACCCACACAGGGCATGTCCTCTCAGGCATTCTGTCATTCACAGGTGGCACAGATAAGGACATTTAAAAATTGAGTGAGTGTGCTACTTTCTTCTTTTTATTAATAGTTTCATAATGGAAAAAAAAATCATATTTCTTCACTTTATAGAGAAAGATTTAGATTATTTCATAACTAACAGGTTTCATATTTTGGTAGTAAATTGATGGATTAAGTCATTTTTTGATAATAAAACAATAAGACTGAACAATAGAATGCTAAATTGATGTAGGCCTATTTTTTGCTCAGAGAAGTTTAGTTTTAGCAGAACTTTGGAAACTTGTTTCAGTCTGTCGGTTTTCTATTTGCATTAGTTCTGTTTTGAATTTTATTTCGATAAAGTTGTTATAATCTTAAGGGGACGGAGATATTTGTGAAACCAAAATTCAGAACTAGTTTGAAGGGACGTTCTACCTCAATCCAGGGAATTGGATTATGGAATGGTTTGGAGAATGTAGTTAAAAATGCCAAGTCAATGTTTACATTTAAGAAAAAGATCAAAACTGAATTGTTAAAAAATATATATGAAGTAGCATAATGTGTATTGTATTGGTTAGAAAAATTAGAAAGAGCTATTCATTTTGTTCTGTTACTGGAAGATTGTTATTGTTTGAACTGATTGTTTGAAAAAACGGGCAGATATAATAAGATTTTTTTCTTCTTTCTGCTAATTTTTTATATTTTGTATGTTATCGTTTATGGCAGAGCCATATATATAGAGAGTTCTGACACTCTTTGAAGTCGCCGACAGGCGGTCAATCGTTCCAAACAACGGCTATGGAAACCTTGTGGAGCTGCGCCCTCTGGCGGCGACAGAGCGCTACTGCAGGCAGCTTCAGTCTGTAACCAGAGCCATGGAACGAATCGCCCCCTCCATGACCCACGTGACTTCCGCATTCCATTCTTACAACGGAACTCGATGGAAGTGTTGCAACTCTCACTTTATATGGCTCTGGTTTATGGGATTGTTTTGTATTGTATTTTTTTAAATGAACAAATTTTATAAATAAATTAAATAAAATGTTTCTCTTACTACCTGTTTTATTTTGTAGGGGCTCTTCCTTTGTGTATTTAAAATAGATATGTTGCTTTTTTATTTGCCAATTTTTTTATACTCGTTTGCTTCCTTATATTATTTATATTTTTTGTCAGTGTGTAGTGTCTTTCATTTCTGTTAGCTGTCAGTTCTTTAATTTATTATTTTTATTTATTTTACGCACACCTGCTCATCAGTTTGGACCATTTTTAGTCCACAACAAAGACTAAGCTTTTTCTTGGACTCCAGTGAGTCCTGTGTTTGGGTCCTCATTTCGTTTCACAATGACCTGTGATTTCTTCCACTGTTTTCTTAAAGATTAGGCGAACGGACAACACATAATTTTTAATATTAAAATTTTTCAAAGCTGTGGCACACTTGCCCTTTAAGCTGAATGTATAACGATGTTCAGCGAGGTTGCATGTAGGCCTGTCGCGATAAACAATAAATCAATTAATCGCATGATGAATGAAAATTATCGACCTCATTTTCATTTTATCGGCTTTATCCTTTCTTCGTGTCTCTCTTTCTACTGAATAATAATAATAATAATCATTTTATTTAAAAGCACCTTTAGGACACCCAAGGACACTACTGAAGACACTGGATGAGAAAAGGCTCAACTTCAGCGCTCTTCACTGACCCCTCCCTTTTGCGTTTCTCTGTCAAATCCATTTTGACCATCCAAAATCGAGTTTTTGGATCATTAAAAGCAGCTAAGCTGAGAAGCTAAGCTATGAGCTAAGCTAAAAGGCCGACATTGGAAAAAAAACCTCTATCTTGTCAAACCTCCAACATTCATGGTGGAAACCCATGCTTCCAACGAAAAAGTTGTTTTTCTCTGCAAAATGAAGCTGAT
>JBBPBX010002930.1:56131-70442 GCA_038048925.1 Garcialebias charrua
ATGACCTGAGGTCAACTGACAAAACGACAACAGGTCACACGACATGAAGTCAACTGACGGACCGACATAGGTCACATGACCTGAGGTCAACTGATGGACCGACATAGGTCACATGACCTGAGGTCAACTGACGGACCGACACAGGTCACACGGCATGAGGTCAACTGACGTACCAACACAGGTCACATGACCTGAGGTCAACTGACACAACAACACAGGTCACATGACATGAAGTCAACTGATGGACCGACACAGGTCACACGGCATGAGGTCAACTGACGTACCAACACAGGTCACATGACCTGAGGTCAACTGACACAACGACACAGGTCACATGACATGAAGTCAACTGAGGGACCGACACAGGTCACATGACCTGAGGTCAAGTGACGGACCAACACAGGTCACATGACCTGAGGTCAACTGACAAAACGACACAGGTCACACGACATGAAGTCAACTGACAGACCGACACAAGTCACATGACCTGAGGTCAACTGATGGACTGACATAGGTCACATGACCTGAGGTCAACTGACGGACCGACACAGGTCACATGACCTGAGGTCAAGTGATGGACCAACACAGGTCACATGACCTGAGGTCAACTGACAAAACGACACAGGTCACACGACATGAAGTCAACTGACATACCGGTATAATGGACCAGATTGCACATTTATATACGGTGCGGCCCATTGCCGTGTTCTACAACATGCTTGACCTGGCAGCGATAAATGCTTATGTGTTATACAAGCCTGCACTGGGTCCAAGGATTTTGGACTGAGGGGTAGGGGGGGGTGTAGGTGTAGAATTAATGGGTCATTAGCAGGGTCATTAGCATGTGAATCAACATTATATAGCCCACTGAAAGGGGCCGGGGGATTTAGAAGCCAAGTTCACTTGCGCAAAAAAGCGCAGCCTTAGTCAAATTAGTGTTAAAGTTATGACAGAGAATCACACACATATGCCTATCAATTTAAAACAGGTTGAAATGCAACAACTATGGAAGGCATGTCAGAGCTTTGACACACAAAAAAATACACATTACCGTATTTTCCTAAATATAGGTCGCTGCTTTTTATCATTTTTTCATGCCCTACGACCTATATTCAGGTGCGACCTATTTATGGCTTTTTATAAAATGAGCTGATTTGTAATCATTTATTAACAAAAATTTAACTGAGACACGCTCTTACAATAATGTCAGCTAACAAATATATATATTTTTAGGTGTTTATCCTGCTAAAATTAAACAATTACATTCATTTATTAAAGAAATGTTCAGCTCAGACACATATTTGCTATAATTTTTATCAACCAAATAATTATTTTAAGTGTTAATTTTCTTAAAATTAGGTAGGCACCCTCTGACACCCTGTACGACCGGTGTCAGAGCTTGGTCCGCATTGCCGGCAGTAAGTCAGGCTCGTTTCCAGTGAGAGTTGGACTCCGCCAAGGTTGCCCTTTGTCACCGATTCTGTTCATAACTTTTATGGACAGAATTTCTAGGCGCAGCCAAGGTGTTGAGAGGATCCGTTTTGGTGGCCTTAGAATCGCTTCTCTGTTTTTTGCAGATGATGTGGTCCTATTGGCTTCATCAGATCGTGATCTACAGCTTTCGCTGGAGCGGTTTGCAGCCGAGTGTGATGCGGCCGGGATGAGGATCAGTTCCTCCAAATCCGAGGCCATGGTCTTGAGCCGGAAAAGGGTAGCATGCCCTCTCCGGGTCGGGGAGGAGGTCCTGCCCCAAGTGGAGGAGTTTAAGTATCTCGGGGTCTTGTTCACGAATGAGGGAAAACTGGAGCGTGAGATCGATAGGCGGATAGGTGCAGCATCCGCAGTGAAGCGGGCGCTGTACCGGTCTGTCGTGGTGAAGAGAGAGCTGAGTCAAAAGGCAAAGCTCTCAATTTACCGATCGATCTACGTTCCCACCCTCATCTATGGTCATGAGCTTTGGGTTGTGACCGAAAGAACAAGATCTCGGATACAAGCGGCTGAAATGAGTTTTCTCCGCAGGGTGTCTGGACTCTCCCTTAGAGATAGGGTGAGAAGCTCAGTCATCCGGGAGGGACTCGGAGTAGAGCCGCTGCTTCTCCACATCGAGAGGAGCCAGTTGAGGTGGCTCGGGCATCTGGTTAGGATGCCTCCTGGACGCCTCCCTGGTGAGGTGTTCCGGGCATGTCCCACCGGGAGGAGACCCAGAGGAAGACCCAGGACGCGCTGGAGGGACTATGTTTCTCGGCTGGCCTGGGAACGCCTTGGGATTCCCCCAGAGGAGCTGCTCCAAGTGGCTGGGGAGAGGGAAGTCTGGGCCTCCCTACTTAGGCTGCTACCCCCGCGACCCGACCCCGGATAAGCGGACGAAAATGGATGGATGGAATTTTCTTAAAAGCCTTGCTGTGTGCTCCTGTGGCAGACATTTGCAGCAGAGCTAAACACGGTCCACATTTTGATGTAGGTGCGACCTATATTCAGGTGCGACCTATATATGGATTTTTCCAATTATTTGGCAATAATTGGACAATGCGACCTATATTCAGGTTCAACCTATATTCCGGAATATACGGTACTTCATAAAAATAAAAAAACTATCTTTATTGGGGAACTTTTTAACCCATAAAGCTTGCGACTTGGATTTAAGGTAAAACCGAGAGGGTTGAAACAAAGACATGGAACAGATTGTAATAAATCTGAACATATCAGCTCCCGTCATCGTGTCCACTTCATGCATGATCATACACACTCAAAGACCACTTGCCTGAAGCACTATACTTCTATTCTTGTCCCAAAAGAGAATGCATAATATGGAATAACAGTAAACTGACATAAACACTTGGGTAAGCCATCACCCAGAACAAAGAGGGGTCTTAAAGCATTTTTGACTCAGTCACTCAAGACATTGACTGTCCTGCCAGGCCCGTCCTGCTCCACCTCGCCTGGCAGACGCATAAAGGCAGCCATCTTAAATCACATTTCACCGCACACATCTAATGACTACTGAGCCCCTGCATATTTCAACATTAATTCATTAGAGGCGGAGATTGGGGGGGAGGAAGGGAGGGAAATCAGCAGCAGGGAGAATCCTCAGCGCACTCTGATTAAGGCCGTTATGTTTTATAGAAGCCATTTTTCAACGCTTCCTCTGACAGCACTTGAGGTTATTAAATTGTGGGCTTCAAGGAAAGATCGAGGGAGGGAAGGAGGAAGAAGAGAAAGAACGAGAGAGAGAGGGAGAGAGAGGGAGGTAGATCATGGGAGGAAGAAAAGGGAGAAGACAGATGGAGGCTGGAGAGAGACAGAGAACGATTAACAATAGCGGGGAGACAGGTTGCCAGGTCTCTTTTGGCTGCTGATAAAGTGAACTTCTTGTGATTTGTTTGTGTGTTACCTGTGGTTTCTGGGGTTATCTATATCTCATAGGAGCTAGATTACTGAGTGTGTGTTGTACTGTACACAGCATGCGGCTATTTTCTCTCTGTCAGATGTGATACAAGGATTGAGAGAAGATAAGCAACGGAGGACACTGTTATGTTTACTGAATGACCTTGAAACGGTTCCCCCTGGAGTCTGCCACATTCACCATATTCACATACTGTACACAATTTGGATTATAGATAACATAGCTCTTCTTATCTTGATATTGCTTTTTTATTTGTTCTCATTCCCTTTGAAAACTGTTGTTTTAACTGAAGAAAAATAGCAATGCTCTTGTTTTAGCCTACGACTTTAAATAGCACATGCCACTGGCTTAATGGTAACTATTGATGGCAGTTATTTTTTTGGATGTTTATCAGTCTAAATTTGATAAGATATTAAATGTTAATACATCCTGACAAAAGGTTTAGGGTGCCTAAACATTCTAAAAATGTTGACTGAAAGCAATACGACTGATTAGCTAGGACATTGGGCTAGCTTAGTTATGATTTATATACAATTCAAATCCATTTTTTTCCCCACAATAAAAGTGTTTATTCATACTTTTTTCTTTCATTTTTTTTTGGAAATCATATTAAATTTACTGTACTGAGTTCAATAAACTGCTCTTGGAACACATCTAATTGTATGACACACCTAAAGAATAATAAGAGTTCTTTGTTGCAAACATATTGTTGCAGGCACTCTTTTCTCAAGTACCGTAGAGTATAATATAAAAATCTGCTAATGATGTCACAAGTCATAAATAGAGCTTTTGGTTAAAAATGTTTAAAGAGCACCCCAAAAGGCTCTTAAAAGTGGGGAACTTTGAAAAAAATACAAGACAAGAAGTTGGACTTTTGTTGTCAAAAACATTGTAAACTCATTTTAAAATCATGCAACAAAATTCTTACTTTTGCTGGTTTCTTTCCACACAATCAACAAAATATTCAATGCTAAAACACAAGTAAACAAAAAAGATTACATGGATGCTACATTTAAAGGTTTTGCTGTGGTTAAAACATGAAATGTTATGGAACGAACAGTTAATAGATTAAAAATAACTAATAAACATGTTGATATGTCATAATTGTAAATGAGCGTGATAAATTGTGTCTTTCAATGGTTCCGTTCCAGTGTGTTTAAAAGGATTCCTTGAAGTAAATGCTTTTTATATTTTTTACAAACAGTTTGCCGTGACAAGTTTGATAGTCACATTTATGGGTTTTCAGTTTATGGTTGAACACAAGTTGAACTCAAAAATGTAGAAAGACTCGTGAAGCTCAAAAATAAACCTTTATTTTATGATAAAATAAAACAAAATGCTGACGTGGCAGCAAAATGTACAAAAACAGATAGGGGGCAAAAAGAGAAACTACTGTATGAAGCATACATGACTGAGGAAGTCTTTCGGACGAAAGACGAAACGTTTCTACAGGTTTTTTTTGCTTTTTTTGTTTTGTTTTTTGAATGTCCAGAGGACCAGACTTAGCTTTTTTGGATTTTTCTACCTGGATTATTGAGCATGCATCAGGGGATGAAGCATACCATATTTTCCCGACTATATAGGTCGCAGTATTTTGCCTAATTTGCATGCCCTGCGACCTATAGAGAGGTGAGACCTGTTTATGGATTTTTTCCCCATATTTTTAGACCAATTTTTGGCTCAGATATGACCGTTTTTCATTTTGACAAAAAATGGTGCAGTACCACTTTCGGACGCTAGGGTACACCCACCGACCATTCCCACCTCATGTGTCCGAAAGCAGCCTCCGTTGGTTGGACTGACTCTGTCGCAGCCCGGCCTCCTGCTCTGGAGCCCTGAGTCCACCGATCATTCCCATCTCATGTGTCAGAAGAAATTGATTGATTGGTGCACCTGGGGTGATTGGTGCACCTGGTGATGAGCTGCTGAGGTCAGGTGAGAGCTGTGCTGCGTTTTTCATGGCAGGATACAGGTAAGCCAAACAAATACGATTAAATTCAGGTAAGCCAAGCCAAATATATTAAATCAAACAAAAAATATTGTTCATATTAACCTCTGCCTGTTGATTAAAATAAACAAACTGGACGAGAAGACCGTGAGTGATCTGGAGAGTTATCTGGACGAGTGTTTTGACAACATCGTCATGGGTAAAACACAGGAAAACACCACACCCACACAAACATCAAAGTGCACGCGTTCAGAGAGCTCACCAGGCACATCCACATCTCCAGAAAAAAGTTTCACGGATGTGCTGGAATTTATTGATAAAAAGCTATCCAGCTTAGATGCTCGACTGGCCCTGGTGGAGGTTCTCCACAAAGAATTTCAATCACTGAGGGAATCCCTGGAGTTCAGCCAAGCACAGGTGGCGTCGCTCACTGCAGAGAACCAAACTCTGCGGAGAGACGTGGAACAACTCACCGAAAAGATGACGCAGGTGTCTGGGGAAAATAGGAAAATCAAGGAGTCCATTCTGGATCTCCAAGCTCGGAGCATGCGGAATAATCTTGTCTTTTCTGGGATCCGAGAATGAGCAGAGGAGGACGCCGATGGTACAATCCGTGACTTCATTCAACATCAGCTGAAACTCCCGACGAGACGGCAAGAAATACCACATTCCATCATGTCCACCGGCTTGGAGCTAAGAAGCCCGATAACAAGCAACTTCGGCCAATTATAGTTAAATTTGAACATTATAAACAAAAAGAAAAGGTTAGAAGTCAGGGCAGAGAGATGCGTGGGATGGACTTCAGTGTGAATGATCAATTTCCTAAAGAAATCCTCTATCAGAGACACATTTTATTTCCAATCAGGAAGAAATACATTCCTGAAGGAGCCAGAGCTACAGTGGCTGTGGACAAACTTTGTGTTAGCGGTCAGCTCTTCAGGGAACGGGACATCACTCCGTGGCTTTATTAAAAGGAACAACAGATTAGTCTGGAGCTGGGCTGTTCAATGTACAGCTCGCGGGCCAAGTCAGGCCCGTTGGTGAGCTAAGTGGTCCACCAAGGGTACACTTAAAAAAGAACAAAATCAGAGTTTTAATTATAAAATAAAGTTATTTAATGATAAAAAGTACTGATATATAACTCCTGAGCGATTGGCTTTCACTGACTGTGACCCCTGGGCGGTTTAGATGAGTAGTCCTGGTCTAACGCTTGTTACATTGGAGGTGAATTAGCTGGCATTTGTAAATAAAATTTAAAGCATAGCTCGGGTGTCTGCACTGGTGAAGGTGAACAATGTCACAGCGGTTCTTTTTTGTTGTTGTTGTTGATGGTTTTTGTTTTTCCTTTAATTTTATGTTTTCTGTCTCTTTCTTTTTTCCTCTCAATATCATTTATTAGCACACAGGCACAAAGGCAGATATACACCCATGTCCATCCATACAAATACCTCATAAAGGAATACATCCATGATATATCTTCAAGAACAACACTTAGATTATTTCTAATGATAAATAGTCAACCCTCAAGGATTATGTTTTACCTGGGTGTTTTTTTATTTTTTATATTTGTGATAATGGGTGTGGTTTATCTATGTTCTCACAAGCACAAGTATGGGCACTTTAAGGTTTGTCACATGGAATATTAATGGAGCTGGTAGCCAACATAAAAAAATAGAATCTTTAACAAGATTAAAAGATTAAAGGCAGATGTTGTATTACTCCAAGAAATTCATAAATTCCCCTCAACTGTGGATGAGCTAAAATCTACTGAGTTTCCTGATGTACTTTTCGCCTGTTATAATTCAAGACAAAGAGGGGTAGCAATATTATTACATAAAAATGTTAACTTCACAGTATTAGACACAGTTATAGACCCGCATGGTAGATATATAATATTAAAATTATCCTTACTCAGTCAAAAATATTGTATTGTTAGTGTATATGGGCCAAATGTGGACGTTGCCACTTTTTTCATGATCTCTTTTCTATTCTATCAAATCACATGGATTGCTCAATGGTGTTGGGAGGTGATCTTAACTTTGGTCTAGATGATAAAATAGACAGGCTGAATACAGTAGGAACTTAACGCAGTTGGCAATCCATTAATATAGTTAAACAGTACATGAGTGATTTTTATAAGATTTGATTTATTCATAATTAATTTTCACAGTGCACGCGACCGTTTGGAAGACGTCAAAGCAAAACAATTTAAATCTAACAGATTTGACCGTTTCGTGAATTTATTAAGGAACGGTTAAGCTCAGGAACCCTTGTGCTATATTGTCAGCTATAATTTTTAGCAAACAAGTAATTGTTTTTACCGTGTTAATCTTGTAAAGTCCTTTCGTGCTCTCTCGCTTCTGTGGCCGCCATTTTCAGCAGGGCAAATGAGGCGCTGACGCGTCGCGTAACGGTGACGCATAATAGATGCAACCCAAATAAAGGTGCAATCTGTTTATGGATTTTTTCAAATTTTTACCAATAAATGGACAAAGCGACCTATGGAAAGGTGCAATCTATCAGGCGGAAATTAGGGTACTCAATGCTCGCCTAGTGGGTGTATTGAAACTGAAGGATTAAAAGAACTGGGGCTGATAAAAGGAGTGGTTGCAACTGACTGGTCGAACAAGGAACAGGTGCAGACTAGTGCTTTAACAGATTAACCAAGTTATCGACAGATCGAGTGCTTTGACTTCTATCTAGGCTTTTTTGACCACCTCGAGTACCCGTAGTGACGTCATCACGTTGCGGTAACGTCAGTACGTCACACCACGTGATAAAAACCGAGCGCTGGGTAGCTTTTAGCTTTTAGTAGACGCTTCAAAATGGATTCCTTTGTGCGCACGGATGTATGGAGCTGGTCCAGTCTTGTCAAAAAGGTAAAAATGCGTTGTGTTTTATTATTATGAAACAGTTTATAATTTTATAGAATGCTTTGCTGCTCATTTAATCAACTTCTGTCACCACCGTAGATTGTGACAGGAGGGGGCGGTGTTGGATTGCAGGTCACATACAACACGGCCGAAACGGCTTCCTCTCTCGTTTCACAAACAAAACGCAACAAATATTCATCTCTCTATTAAAAACCTATAAACACATTAATCTCTAAAAGTAAACCTAAATTGCACAGCACTGCAGGCGGTGGTGCAGTGTGGCTGTGGCGTGGCCCCATTTTTTTTTTTAAAGTTTCGGTTTCAGCGCCGCACGGTACTTTCACTTTTAATATTAATAGTTAATAATTATAATTAAACTAATAGTTTTGTTTTTTCTGTGACTTATCTGCAGTATGATAAATGATAGGAGCATAATAAATGCTCCCAATGTTTTGTTGGTCTTTTTTTTCCCTGGTAAATAATGAAGTTTTTATGCATTTTTATATATTTATTTATTTTGCCTCTATGATATCATTGACTACTCGAGCACTAATCGAGCTTTTTTATGTTAATGTCGAGTTTAAAAAGTATGTACTCGTTCAACCCCTAGTGCAGACTAGCATGGTAGGTTGAATGGAAAAACTACTGCCTCAACCAAAAAAACACATCCTGGCAGTTACAAAAAGTTCCCCTTCGCAGCTTTAGTAATGCAGGGGAATGCATTTATTTATTTATTTATTTGATAAATCCTATAGTTAGGGTCGGCTTGGGTTTCCTGAGCTGTCCCTTAGTTATGCTGCTTTAGGCTTAAACTGCTGAAGGACAAACTGACCACATTTCTTCACTATACTACTGTCTTTACTTACTCTGCTCAACTTGTTTTGTATTTGTAATTATAATTTTTTTTCTATCCTTAACATGTTTTTTGTCTTTCAGGTGCATCTGCACCTACACCTGCCATTCTGTGTTTGTTTGCCTCTCCTTCCTGTCCTCTCAAACCCAGCCAGTCAAAGCAGATGACTGCCTGTCCTGAGCGTGGTTCTGCTTGAGGTTTCTTCCTGTTAAAAGGGAGTTTTTCCTTTCCACTGTTGCCATTGTGCTTGCTCAAGCGCTTAGAGACTGCAACAAAGTGAAGATTCAACTTGTCTGCTGGCTTCTTTAGATAGATAACTTTACTAATTAGCATTGAGCATGCATCAGGGTATTTACTAATTAGCTTTTCTCTGTATGTGAATGTTTCTGTTCAGTGCCCTGAGACAACTTTGTTGTGAATTGGCGCTTTATGAATAAACTGCATTGAATTGAATTGAATGATTAGGGGTGGGGTGGTCTGGCTGGTCATACATTGTAAAACAGGAGGAACAACTGGACAGAGTCTGCAAGCAGGTTTATGTGTAAAGATGAACCAAAAGCCGACAAATGACAACACTATAAAACCTGGAGTATACACAGGCGCACTTCAGTCCACGGAGGTCTGCGCATATACTGGATTAGAGTTGAAGCAGACACCTGCAGGGCATGTCTGTGCTAAGCTTAATATTCATGACCACATACACAATGTGGTGTCGCAAAATAAACTGCCCGGCGACGGACTGTTTTTAATGTGACACCAATGTATTAAATTCCCCTTCTTCATCACTGGTCTGGTTTAATAGCCTTTTCTTTTCTTTTTTCCTATGTGATCTCTTCTTCCTTGTCCGTTGATGTCATGACTGAAATGGTGAGAAATTAAGGAATTTGTCACAAGCGAAGTAAACTCAGGTCCAGTGTGGCTGCGGGAGGGTCTGGAGATTTCCTGGTTGGCTGGTCTGATGTGTGGGCTGCAGGGCCTTTTTTATTATTATTTTTTTTTTACAACTTTTTATTAACAACATGTAAACACAGAACACTGCTGCGGCTGCCAGCTCTCTTTTATTTAATTTGTGACCTGTCAATCAATCCAGTAGGATTGTCAGCAAATGACCAACTAGCAAACTCAGTTTGTCCCAAAGTTTGCCTGCAGAGCTGGTCTGCAGCCGCTCAGGGTGGACGCTCGAGCATGAAGTCTCAACCCTGTGTGGACAGTGCACATCGAACTTGCGCGGAAAAAGGTCCGCACTAGTATACTGGAGCCTCAAGTGTTGCAAAAACATCACAATAAGTCACACATAAGTCAAAACCCTGTAGTAATTTTTTTTCTATGTAGAAAGTACATATTTTCTTTACAGCTCTTTCTGTGGATCTAGTCCCTTTGTATGCATTTTATTTCTAGTGACTCCTACTGTTTTGGAGTAGAACTGCAGTGATTGCAGCACATCCATCAGCACAACTATGTTGATGTCACATCTTGCTCACACTAAAATAAAAATATTCAATGTTAGCTTCCAGAGATAATCTACTTCAAAGCAGTAGCTTAAAAACAGGTACTGTATATCATTGTAAGAGCTGTTTTTCTTTTAGTTTTTTGTTTTTGTATTACAATTTTTATTGAAAATACTGGGTACTTCCTTAAAAAGTTACATGAGCTAAAAAAAGTTTATATGCTCTAAAAGTACCTCCTTTGTTGCACAGATAGATGGCAGGATTGATGTCTGCCCAGGTTTCTTGTATGTATTATTGGTTGCTGAAAAACTGTTGCTTGCAAAAATCTGGCCCTATTACTAAATGTCAGAAATCCCCAAAACACAACAGAGATGTACAACAACCTCTAATACGTTCAGCATCACAGTCATCACTTCCGCATGCGTTCCCTTTGCTCAAATTAACAGCCAGATGCACTTCCACGATTGCCAGTGGCTCCTTCAGTTTTTCCAAATGGCTGCTCAGTGCCAGGTTCATCAACAAATGGAGTCATCACATCCTGACAGCTGCTGCTTTTCATTTTAGAGCTCACTTCTACAACAAAAATGGTGCATATAAATGTAGTACATCAGCACAGATACTGTCACTATAACAGGATTCTAACACACAATGTTCTTTCATCCTATTTATGTTGTGTAGGTTTGACTATGCAGGTAAACCGCCTTAACTTTTTGTGGTAAATTGATAAGGAGACGTTAACTTTGTGTTCATTTGAATAAAGTGAATGGTTCCCCCCACCCCATTCTCCATCTACAAGTAATTTTGGTTTTACTTAGATACAATGGCTAAACTAATATTTGGGCTCAAATAAACGCTTGACTACAAAATAAAGTAAGTTTCTTTTGGCTTCTTCTTTCTTCAGGGGTCACCACATTAAGTGAACTCACATGAAACATTTGGCTGGATGCCCTTCCTGACACAGTATAGGCGCAAACTCGAAATCTCAGAATTACAAGAGTGTGGCGCTGACCATCATCCTATCACAACCCCCAAAATACAATGACAAAATGAGGTACAAAATAGCTATACAGTAGTTTGTCATGCATTTTGGATTTCCCCTACGTAGTTGGAAACGTGGGATCTCAGAGAAGAAAAACATTTTTTTTATATACAAACAGGAATTTTCAAAATAAATAAATTAGATTAAAAAAAATCAGAGATAATAAAAACAAAATAAAATAAAAGCAAGAGCCACCAATGAAGACAAAATGTGCAAGTTGACCAGAACCCTGTTATGTTACTAAATATTTATAGCAGTAAATACATTCAAGCTAATTACTGCAAATTTGTGTTCTCAAGTAAGAAAAAAACTGTTTGATACTTAAGATGTTTGTTTGGTGTATTTTAAATGAATAAAGACATTTGCCAAGTTTTTCGACATCTCACTATTAAACACTAAATCCTTTCAAACCATTCAGGATTTTGTTTAACATTTGAACAGAAAAATAAAAAACCTAGAAAACATCAAGGAATAACCATGGAAAATGTGACAGAAAAGAAAAGCTGAATTTAGCAAAAATATACAGTATATTGAAATAGGCTCAATTTAAGTACAATTTCATCGACCTTTAAACTATATAATTTTGGAATCTGTCCTACAACACTTAACTGATTAAAGAGATGAATTACTCATAGAATCAATGTAGTAAACACTCAAATAAAACCCTGCATTATCAGCATAAAACAAAACACAAAACAAATCATAAAAATGGCCTTGTGAAAGGGTGGAAAAGGTTGGAAACATGAATGAGCTCAGAATGAGGCTGGATATTTGTACAGCTTAGAAGCAGGAAAAGGGAGAAAGAACGTATTAGGAAATAAAAGGCACAGCAGAAGAAAAGAAGAAAGCTCTTACAGGCTAAATGACGCCTGATTCCCTGGATATTTGGGCTCTCTCTGGGGAACGTATAGTTGCTGCCTGGCACTGACAATTTGAGAGGCCTCCGAGGGAAAACAATAAGACACCAAATAAGGCAGATGAACACACAGGATGTGCACAGCGGTGCAGACGGCGTGACAGCTTTAGAAACCATCATTCAACCACCATACCATAAAATCACCATGCAGTTAGCAGGTGTGCTGTTGCAGAAAGCAAATTGTTGCAAATCTGAGAAAAAAAAAATATATACAGAAAGTTTCTTCAAAGAAAGAATTTTGCAAAAAAAAAATCAATGCTAAGCATCCACATTCAGTAAAACTGGTAAAAATTGCTGGACAAAACCAATTTTGAGCTTTAAATAAAACACAAGGCCAGGTTCTTAACAGAGATGTCCAAAACTGAGAAAAAATAAAGCATAATTTATATATATTTTTTAACTTGGATTGCCAAGACGTCTTGCTGGAAATCTATCAAAACCATTTTGGAATCGTTATCTAAAATGAGAGAAAAAAAGCCACCCACTGTGCTGATTTCCCTCTTTTTTATGATATACAACTCGAAGACAAAGCACAAGACTGGATATATAAATAAAAAAAATTCTCCCAATGGCACCATCTTGAAGTGATGCATTTCCAAGGCACATTGGTAACGATCAACATCAAAAGAAGGAGCCAAACCAAGTGACATCCACATGGTCCATAATAAAAATTCATTGAATCCACTTCACGGGCCAAAATGGATGGTGGCAGATAGGTCATATTGCATCTGTGCAGATGAGGTCAGGGGTCACATAAAGTTGTATGAGAAGACAGTATGCTTTCATGCATCATGTAGCAGATAAAGATTTCTGGAGCTGAGGGGAGGTAGAGTGGAGGGTGGGCTATAAGCTTGCTGCAAACAGAAACAAGTCTGCATCTCTGGAGCCCCCATTCTGCTGGGTTTTGTATTGAGGGTTTTTTAACAGTGCATAAGGGATTCACTTAAAAAAAGTGAATCTTGGTAGTTTATTTATGTCAAATCAAAATATAACGAGTTTTATGCAGCATTAATCTGCAAATTTGATGGCATTTTGAACAGCTATTTGTGCATTTTACATGGCAGCAGATTTACAGTTCAGTTTGTTCAGCATCTGGAACAGCCACCTGCGTGCTTTTTCTGATTTCTGCCTTGTTTGCTATATACAGTAGATCTTTAGTCGCAGCTTTAATCCTGACTGAATTATCATACCAAGCGGACACTATTCAGTAAATTTGTTGCAGACATTCATTGTACACAGAATATGAATCCACAGAGTCACGTTAAAAATTTGGTTTGACTTGCTTCAGTGACTGTTGGATGGATTTGGTGCTTTACTGGGTCTTATTATTTCTACCCTGACATCTTTATGGATGAACACTCTAGAGTATAAACAGTGGCATGTAAGAGTACTCTGTTATGTTTAGTTGAGTGTATTTCATATCTTATCTATGGTTGGATTTCAGGGAGCGCATTCCTGTAAAACCCAAGGTTGTATAGCTTATAACAATATCTTGGCATTTTAGGGCTTTTTTTGCCATACAATACACAGCTTGGTATTTTGTGGACATTATCATTATATATGATATGTATATATTTATTGATATCTTATTGTAAAATTGTCTTTATTTCAGTTTCTATGTAGTAAGCAAATATATGAATGACGTTAATTAAGCCAACATCATTTTTGAAGTAGGCAAATACGACCATAATTTGTGGCTTAGTTTTCAAAGACATTAACAAAGACAGCTCTGTGCAAAAAACAATGGCATATGGCAGAGAAACCTTAAAAAGGCACTTAAAAATCACATACATATATATATATATATACAGTATATATATATATATATATA